>RBNI01007547.1:0-10197 GCA_003990745.1 Jimgerdemannia flammicorona | reverse complement strand
AAAAAAAAAAAAACAAAAACACAACACAAAATACACAATGACGCTTCCTGAAACCCGTTTTCTTACCCACGATACCCCGTTAATGCTAACGTCACCGTTTACGTACGTGCATAACGCCAGCCCCCTCGCGCAGTCGCTTCCGTCACTCCTGGCAACAGAACCCCCAACAATATTCCCACTGGTTCCAGTATGTCGTTGCCGACCAGTGGGCGGACTGGAATACCGCAGACGGACGGTGCTATGGACGAAGAAGCTAGGCCGGACATGACGACAATGGTAAGGTTATTAGATGTAGCTGGTGTGGTCGTTGGAACGATGGAACATGGGACTGCTATGTCCAAAGTGTTCATGCCCACCTTCATATTGCCACGTCACGCACAGGAACTCGACGCGCTCATTGCCCGCAAGATCCTTCGTCACAACGACGGCAAAGTGGAGCCGCCGGAGCTGGACACGTCGTCGCTGCAGCTGCAGCTGTCGGCCACCAACTCCGTGGGGACGCCTCTCTCGCTCGAGTCATTACCCGAAGAGGTGCAGGCGCTCGTGAGGGACATGAGGACCAGACAGAGAGCTGCTCCGCGGGAACGGAAGGGGAAGGGGAAGGCAAAGAGGATTCCGCAATTGGATGGAGATGATGACGAGGAAGGAGAGGTGCGTGTTGTTTCTTTGCTTTGTCGGTGTTGATTTCTAGATTTGCGTAGGGTGGCCAATACCTATTTCTTGGTCCATCATACGTGCATTGTCTTTTTTTTTTGACTCTCCGGTTGTCTTTCCTTTGTTCTAGGATGACGAGGACGACATTAATTCGGACCTTGATGATTCTGACGAAGACGACAATGACGTCGAAGGGGGCGAAGAGATGGACCATATCATCTTGTGCCTATACGACAAAGTACGGTCTACGAATCGTGTTTCCCATATCTTGTTCACATATCAAGATACCTCATGCTGACCCCATTTTGCCTCCCCACGTGTGTTATAATTAGGTGACGCGCACTAAAAATAAGTGGAAGTGCGTCCTCAAGGATGGCATCATGCTCGTCAACGGGCGCGACTACCTGTTCCATCGTGCGAACGGCGACTTCGAGTGGTAGGAATGATGTGTGCGTATTGTGGTGTGTGTGTGGGGGGGGGGGGGGTATTGTGTGCTTAGCACGGTGATGAGAGACGAACATTGGGAAAGATATCATCTGCGAGAACGTGTGCCGGATGAAGAATTGGATATTTTTCGGAGCCGGTGGCTTGAGGTTGTGGATAATTGCTATTTTACTGCATCTACATTTTCTGCTTTTCCTAGTTATTGTCGCGCTAGGTCCTTCATGGGCATTCCCTTCTTTGTATAAACTGCTTTTCTTTGTCTTCGTTTGTAACATGTGCACTATCTCAATCTTTTTGCAAACAATATTCTGATGTTCCTTGCGCATTTACTCTCTCCTTAGTCTCTTCTAGCTAAGAGTGACCACCTTTAAATTCCGATGATTTGCAGCGTTACCATCTGAATGTACATGTTCTATTGTGCACATTCGATAATTCTAAGTCAAACAAATATATATGTATATATATATATTGGTTTAGGGTAATTAAAGCAATGACTTTTCATTATGAGACACTTTCGTTGAAGAGTATTTGGCCAGTTATGACAGATTCCCAAGTATCTGCCTATGTCATCTCAACCCCCAAGTTTTCCTAAGATCGGCAACTTGACAAGTCAGAAGGGCGGCTGTTGAAAGGCACGTATGGTCGAAGACACAGATGAGAAATTCTGTGGGTAAATAAATGTAACAAAATGCGTCAGATCGGCTCAGGGGGGTTGACAAACCCAAGTCTGGTGAAGTTGACAAGTTCAGCCGAGGTAATTTCCTCAGCCATCGTTCTCACGACGCTCGGAATTTTCAGTGTGATTCGGTTACCATCATGACGAGTCTGTTCTCTCCGAGTGGGTGATCAAATGTTGCAATCTATTAAACCAAACGAACCTGAACTATGCGGCTGGGACTGTGGAGGATCAAGACTCGAAACCTACATTGAAAACCGAATATCAGGAACCCAGCGGTTAGCTTATGATGGCATTGGATTGTCATATAATATTATAAACATCCCGAGCGACAAGATAAACGAGGACAATCAGAAGACGATAAGACAAACTCATGGACCCCAATAGAATGTGAATACTATATAACCATCAGCTAGCCTCATGTCACATAATCGGATGCAAACGTTCTTCTACAGAAGATGAATATAGCGTACCATTGCGATATGTCCAGCACCGTATATAAAATATGTGCAGACTACAATGCATTGTTTGATAAGTGAAGAGAGGGCATGCAAATCGTTAGAACTACGCATTTGAAACTAGATCGATCGCATCACTGTCGGCACACTACTCCAACATCAGAGAGTTGTAGTTTGAACATCCACACGATATGAATGGTGGGTGGGGTTCAGATAGATAACGTAGAACAACAATCATCATAGACGATGTCGGTGACAATGTTGCAATCTTATCCGAATGTCAAATTTAATAAATTCAGTCACCTTGGAGTCTTTGGAACATTGGCGCCGTCATGCCTGCCAGTGCTTAAAAATGGAGAGGCCTTATGTGATCTATATTGGAGAGAAAAATTGAATCAGTCTATGGCGGCGACACTCTGCACAATAATGTATGAGCTGGGTGATTGCGCGCATTGACGGCTCGAATCAGTTAATAAAAAACACTGTTCTCAATCATTTTGCGCAACCGAGGTTGGCCTTTTTTCTGAAAGAACGCAGCATGCTTTATTCATCACAGCATCGAAACCCCCAAACTTGTATAAGCTGATGGCCTCGTATGGCTAGAAGCTTACCTCTCTTCATACATCACTCCTTCGACCGATCAACGCGATGTACAAACAACGTTATGCGGGATCACAACCATCACGTTGTGAAGGTCAATTCCCTGCAACCGCAAATAACGACGCGAATGAGAAAAATCCACTTGCAATCAAAATTCTTCAACAATGTAGGTATATACTCGGTGTCGTCCGTAAGCAATTCAAGTTTATTGTCCCCGGCGGTAATACACCAACGAAAAAGAAAGGGACAAAAAAAAAAAAAAAAAAAAGCTTTCTGACTTGTACATTTAGGCGCACAACGGAGGATAAGCTGACGTACCTTTCTAAGGTGATGAAGGCTGAATCTTATTGCACAAGCGTGAGTGGATTGAAGCAACTCTGGCCATGCCATGACAATTCCTGTGTTCCGGGTAAAGATTTTAAGAAATGTGTTAAACCTTTTTGTTCACAAAGCTCGAAATATAGTTCGCGCGAACGCGCTTCGAGTCCGTATCAGATACATAAATTCAAAGTTGTCGACATGGTTTTTCCGACTGGGAAAGAAGACAAAAAATAAAGGATTTCATCACAATAGACGCTCGGTAAATAGCATATATGTGTATTGTTAGAGACTTACAATTTTTTCCAAAGAGACAAGAGAGAGGGGAGTGAGGAAAGTGGGCGCGTCGAGCGTCGGAAAAGTTTTTGAGTGGCTTGCGAGAATTTCCATTCTGTTCCACGAGCAAAAACTATCCTGAGTGGTCAAAATGCCATGGATGTTGATGTTAGAAGATGGCCAATACCGTCCGAGTCCATTCTATGACGTCCACCGGCCAATACGACCAATAGGTATCACCATCTTTTAGGGTCCACCTTCTAAAAAACAAGGTCGCCACGATATCAGCCAAAAAACATCAACATTGCGATTTGTTAGAGATCACGCAATGTTTCAAGATGACGGAAGGGGCTTGCGTCAAGTTGACGAGATGACGAGATGCGCCATTTCCGATGATCGGTTTACGGAGGGAGGCCCAACTTCAGGTACAGATATCGCAAATACGAGGGATTGGACGATGAGCTTGTCCAGGACTCGAGCGTCTTGGTCGAACATCAGGTCGTCGTTAAGGGGTCCAAGGAGCTGGTGGAGAAGCTGTCGAAGGATGTGGTCGCGAATCAGTAGCCGTAGGAACCTTTTAGGGATAGTAGTGACAACCCGCGACCCTTTTAAACATAATGTACAGTGTATTCTCTCTCGATTTTGCTCCTTCATATTTGTTGAGGCCGACATAAGACTTTGCATTGCCTTCCTGCACCAGTCCCAATGGGTCAGGCACTGCCGGTTCCAATGTATGGGCCTGAACGGGTTCCGTTTGTCCATGCCGTCAACACTATAACCACGTGATTGTTAAAGCTTTTATTTCTCTCCGACTGCCTGTCCAGCGTATTATGGTTTCTTTAATACGGCCACTATTATCCAGCTTTGGAGAAACGGTTTGCGGCACACTTGGTTGATTTTTTCGCATATCGATTTAACTGTAGAGACCCTTCATTTGTGAATATTGATTCAGAGCGGCCAAGCAAAAGTTGAACAGAATACGAAATCGAAAAAAATCCCCTCGATACATCTTTTTTTCTTTTGGTCGATACTACACAACAAATAATTGGTTTATTTTAAAAAATAATATCCGGAAGACGTATAGCATTCTATATCCATGATTCATAGATAAGATACAATGACATACGAGGACATTGATTCGGACAATGTAAGGAGACGAAATAACAAAGAGGTTGAAGAAATTGACTCAAAAGGAGATATAACCCAAATAAAGGACAGCAAGGATGCTATCGGGTGCCGTGACGCTCTCGTACAACACCGCCTTATTCCTGTCTCATGAGCCTGCCTTGCCACTGCTGCCCAATCCAGCCCAAAAACGTCGACGACCATGCCGTCAACGATTCTACAACTTCGTCGGTCTGCTCTTCCGGAACTTTCAATGAGACCTTTGCTGTGGTGTTGCCCTTGTCACCGCCCAGGATGGAGTTCAAAATGGCAGCGATGCGGATGCCAGCCATGGCGATGAGCTTCTCCTCGACCATGTTGGTAGAGATGCGTTCCCAGTACTCGCCGTCGGAGAGCTCCAGCTCCGGGGTGTAGTCGCGCCAGACGTACTCGCAGTTGAGGGCGTTGATCTGGGCTCCCCAGAGCTCGGGGCACGCGGGGACGTCGAGGTAGGAGATGGAAGAGGAGTAAGTGTAGTCGTACGGGAAGTCGTACGAGAACCGGTTCAAGATCACGGGTAACTCGGGGCAGGTCACCCACTCGGTGATGAGGGGGCGCCAGGTGGTTTTGAGGAGGTTAAGGACGTAGGTGAGGTAGGGACCGTCAAGTTCGCGGATTTGTTTCTGTGGTAGAGGGTGTAGGAGGATTTGTAGATGAGAATACAGTAACCATGCTGCATGCGAAAAAAACTTTGTATATATAAAGTTATTGGTTGCAAGGTGAGGTATAAAAAAAAAAAAATAAAAATAAAAATAAAAAAAAACCTCACGTTCAAGATCATGGAATCCCAAACGCGATGGAGCTTTGTGTGGTGGCCTTCGAAAATGGCCGGAGCGCTGTTGCCGCCCCTATCGCGCCCCGTAACTGTTTCGGTTCCGAAAGCAATAAAAAGAGAACAGCATCGTGCTTCAATTAACTGCATTCTGGTGAAGCGTGTATAGACAAAAGGAAACCAATTTAATGATGGAACAAGAAAACGCACTATGCAGAGGATTATGCAGATCTCCCATGAAATGGACCAAGAACTTGAGGGCGTCCTCGCGCTGGTGGGCGTCCAGAGTTTCATCGCCCAGGCGATTGGTGTAGTTGTAAATGGCGTTGACGACGTCTCTGTGACCCTTGACCCATTCGAAATTGCAATTGTTCGGAGGGTAGTCCTTGGGTGGGTTGATGAAGTGCAGGGGTAATGCGAAGCGGTATCCGGGAACCATCCTGATCTTGTCGGCCCAGGCGGCGATCCTGGATGAGGTGATTCGCATAGTCGGCGGAGGAGGGGAGGGAGGATCGATCATATTATTTCAAGATAATGAACAGCAAATCCACAAGAATTTCGTTAATATCAGTATCATTTTCTATGAGCTCAACTTCATTAATGCTACCTGTCGAGTTGGCCGCCAGTAGCCTTTGGCAAGATATTTGCCACGGCTTTCCGCGTTTCCGGCGAGAGGAATTTCTGAGCGACTTGCGCTGTCAAAATATGGCCTATTGGACGGGCCGTCACGTAGACGTTAGCTTTAGAGCGGGCTGATCTGATTTCCCACAAGCTAGAAACAGGAGACTCACCTAATTCGCCATATGCGTTGACGTTAGAAAGCAAAGCCAAAAAATAGCAGGAGCTCACTATGATCAGAGAGAGGGTTTTCTTTGGAGCATGCATACTGCCGGAGGAGGGGAGAGAGTGACCAGAAGAGAGTGAATGGACCGAGAATATAAGCAGATTCAGGGTAAACCGCGTCATGCGAGTCGGGGCCCCAAAGGAGGCAAGAGTTCATTTCACGATCATCTGGTTCCTGCTTATATTTGCAAGCCACAGGGCAACCGCGCCACCCAGAGCCAAAGAAAAAATGTCCTCGTACTTGCCCAGGAACGCCCTCCCGTTGCCCCCGGCGTTTCATGATAGCCCCGCAACCGACTATGCAAACGCCCTCATCGTTTTTTCCAAGAAATACACATGGTTGGCAAACATCCACATTGTCGACTTTTTCACAATGGCTTACTGGCACATGATGGATCCCGAGTGGAGGGACGCCCTCCTCAGTGACCGCGTTGGATATCACGAGCTCATGCGCCTGGCGAGCTTCTCGGAATGCATGGTATGGTCATTTGATTTTCAATTTTCGATCCAACGTTATCTTTGAGGTGCCTTTGATCGTGATCTCATTCCATTTAATATATTTTCGGCAGGAACCGTGGCCCGACTCTATCAAGCAATTCGTACGAGAGGCCGTGGATCTGGCCTTGTTACGTGATATCCCATCCAATTGTAGGCATGAATTTTTGTTCCTCGCTCATCGGGGGTATTATCTGCGAATTTGCCAAGAATTTGAACATCACTCTCTATTCTCCCTCCACTAGATAATGATGGCTTCGTATCCTCTATCGATAAGCACATAATACCTGGTATGACTGAGAAGAAACTTCACGAGGTAAAGGTCATAAAATAACATGTATTTTTGGGAAATTTGTCGTATCTTCTTTTAATATATTTGAAACGATATCTACCTTGTCTTTTTCAGGTGGAAATCCTTAGCGGATTGATTGCGCAAGTTTCTAAAGAGACTGGGGTTTCATCCGTGATCGACCTTGGAGCAGGGCAGGTATGCACCACGGAGGTTGCAGGAATTTGCACGCTCAATACAAGCGTGAATCCTGACTGTAATGTCTCTATTTTTGAAACATCCATCCGAAAAGGGATACCTCAGCCGCGCCCTCGCTTTCCAACACGATCTCCACGTCCTTGCGATCGATTCATGCTCGGTACAGACATGCGGCGCTCAAAGATACCAAGAGATGGCTCAGAAGGCACTAGGCAAGCCGGGTCAAAAGCGGAAGCAATCCTCCTCAACCGCCCGACCAAACGAGGAGAACAACATTTCAGCGTCCGCGCTCACATCTAACGTGATACCTTCGGACCGCCTTCCTGCCAATGCCAGCAACCTCCACCACATTACCCAAGAAGTGACGCTCTCCTCGCTCCCGACGCTACTCGCCGACTGGAGTACCTCTACGTTCTGGCATCAATCAACCGCGACCAGTACAGCCAGCACGGACGCCCGCGCGCGCTGGCTTCTGTGCGGGCTGCACGCGTGCGGCGACCTGTCAAGCCACATGATCCGGCTGTTCCTGGGTTCGGATGACGTGCGGTGCCTGGTGAACGTCGGATGCTGCTACCACTTCCTCTCGGAGGGGCTGGAAGACGAAGGAGCAACGGAGTCGAGGTTCGCATTCCCAATGAGTCGGCATTTCCAGGCTGCCCAATTCCAAATGGGCGGGACGGCGCGGATGCTGGCATGCCAGGCGCCGTCTAGATGGTCTGAGAGGCAAGAGAGCACTGTGGTGTCATTCGAGCATCATTTCTTTAGGGCACTGTTGCAGGTCGGTGTTGGACGTCGTTTTCCATGTTTTTCGTGCGGCCAAAGCTGTTTCTTGTCCCGGTCCGATATGTCAGTAACTCGAAATGTCTCTTCACCGCACCAGTACATCATGGTCGACAAAGGCCTCGCCACGGCCACCAATCCCCCAATCCTCGGCCGGTTGAACAAGAAGCGGGACTTTACTTCCTTCGAGGTCTACTGCCATGCGGCGCTACGACGGCTAAAGCTCCCTCTGGACAGTATCACGGCCGAGGAGGCACGGCGGTACGAGGCAGAGTTCAGGCTTCGCGGGGGGGACCGGCAGATTGCCATCGTGTGGACACTGCGCGTGCTGCTGGCGCCCGTGCTCGAGAGCGTTGTGCTGGTGGACCGGTGGTGCGCGGTGAGGGAGGGGATGCAGCTGGAGGATGCGACGGAGAGACTGGAGGCCGGCAGGAAAGGAGTATGGATGTGGCCGCTGTTTGATCGGGTGACCAGCCCGAGGAATGTGGTGATTGTGGCAGTGAAATAGGGGGTTGGGGTCGAGTGAGTAAGACTTTTGATGTTGTCGACAGCCTCCTTTGTTGTTACTGTGCATTCGCGTAGTAGCCTGATGCTATTGTTGTCACTGCTGCGAGAGTTCCATGCCCGGGGGGTCCAAAGACATCTAGTGTAGAAACAATCGAACGGCAACAATTACGAAAGTAACCTGATGTGGGTGTAGGTGGAATTTGATGGTCCCTAGAAGCACCGCCATAATACTTATTATTTTAGTGGACCATGTAATCAATGTGCTGTTAGTCACCGGCAATACGAACGTTCACAAACTAAATCAGGTATATATATACCAGTTGCTTTTTCTGTTTCGAGACTAGCGCCCTTGGATTTGGAAGCAACCGCCACGCCTCGCTCTCCAGCTTTCGGAATCGCAACACCGGAATCCATAATCCGTGTCGAATCTGTTGCAGGAAAATCGTTCCTGGACCCACCTGCGTTTTAGACGCCATAACGGGCCGCTACTCGTAAAGAGGCGTGATCTTGGGATTGACGAGGTGGAACTTGCGCCCTTTAGGCACGCGAGCGGCGGGGTCTGCCAGTCGTGGCTACAGCAGGTTTGAGCATCATTCGCTTTTTTCCTCCATCAGGATCGAGACAAATAGTTAGCGGGATGGAGTGGTCGCCGCAAAAAGATCGGACACCCACACTAATTTAATATAAAGCCAATAAGAAAGTCGAAAGGCCATGAAAGAGACAGAGGGCAAAGGGATGGACTATGCTCTTTATGGGGTTTTCGGCATATGCACAAAATGAACAGAAGGACAGATGAGTTTGATACACGGAACACAACTGATGTGATAATAATATTATGATGACAAACAATGGACTAAATACTAAAAATTACATGGTTCATTCAAATCCGGCGAGCGCAACCACACGCAATCGTCCTGACTCGTTTTCATCGACACACGTGTCATCCTCAACACTGCAATCTCTACACGAACGGGAATTGCTGAAGGGAGAAGTAGGAAAGGGAGGACGGAGCACAATGAAATGGCGAACACATCCAGAGGCCGAGTGCCTCCCAAACTAATATAAATATCCTGCAAGCTATACATGAACGTTTCGTCAAGAGACCGTCCGCAAGGTTCTCGCCTTTTACATGAGGACGCAGCAGCAGGTGCCACCGTTGTTGGCCTCATCCATCTCGAGTTGCTGGTTGCTATAGTTGGCGTTGGCGTTGGCGGGACGACCACGAGCCTCCTGCTCCTTGTTGAACCGCCGGATCTCGCGGACGACGTTGTAGAAGGCCTCGTCAACATTGATGCGCTGCTTGGCAGAGGTCTCGATGAAGGTGCAGCCGAAGGCCTTGGCGAGGTCGCGGCCCTCTGATGGATAACGAATAAATAAGTGGGGGGGAGGGTGTTGAGAACGAGGTTCCAGTCGCGAAACAAGAACCAGGTGCAAACGTGAGTTGGCATTGAAAACAGGGCGGTGACATAAATACCTTGGCTAGACACCTGTCTCTCCTGCTCCAAATCGCACTTGTTAGCGATCAAGACCATGGGGAAGAAATCTCGGTCCTTGACACGACGGATCTGCTGATAGAAGGTGTTGATTTCCTCGAAGCTGTTGCGTGAGATGATGGAATAAACGAGAAGGAAACCCTCGCCATTCCTCATGTACTGCTCACGCATAGCACTGTTAACCACCAAGAAGAGAAAAGAGAGAGAGAGAGAGAGAGGGGGGGGGGGGG
>RBNI01007546.1:0-10197 GCA_003990745.1 Jimgerdemannia flammicorona | reverse complement strand
ATAATAATTAAGCTAATAATGATATATTATTATATATAAAATTTATATAGTGATTTTCTTTTTAAGATATATATAACTTGTATTAGATTTTGACTCAATATAATAAAATTTCTCTTTTTTTAAACTTATAGAGAGATATAAAAAAAAAAAATAAAAAATAAAGAATCATTCTACAGAATTAGATTTTAAATATATTTTTCAAAGTTTAGATTTGCCAGACTGTACAACTCAATGTTTGCCAAGACTGACTTTAAGAGAGTTCAGGGGAAATTTGTGTGCCATCCGTTTTAATAAAAAAAAAAAAGGAAATTTGTGTGCCCTTGTATTTCACCAAGCCACAATTTCCTGTGCTGCTCCACCAGTCGAGGATTAACAGCTCAAAACGAAGTCACGCAAAATATCCCCTGTACCCTAGCGTATATCCAATATGCGTCAAACACATTCTGAAACGTAGACAGAAATAGACGGAAAAAATAGAATGTCGTTTTCGAAAATTCAATGCCCGCCAAGGTTCAAAGGAACCCCATATAGATGATGCAGTATTTGCCAAAAGCATCAACCGAACGCCTTATGAGAAGCAGAACCACCAAACACACGCAAATGGTCATGCAACAAGACCAAAATGTTTTAGAAAATCATAAGCCAGAAGCACAGCCGACACCCAACGAATCATGCACAAGAAAAACGTGTAAACGTCGGATAAGGACACTCCCTACGTCACATCGCATGGCATGAATTAAAAAAAAAAAAAAAAAAAAAAAACGGCGCACGACAGCGCGGATCGGGTGCATTCACAAGAGCAACCAGCAAACGAGGCAAACACACCCCAAAGCGTTTACCGCAACCCCGCCTCGTCCATCCCGTGCGCGTTCAAAAAACGCAACAAGTTGACTAGGAACTACGTAATGTGGAGGGGTATGCGCAGCTGTCCAGCGTTCCATTCGGGAAGGCATGTATTCCGAAAACGGGCCACTGACGCTATGGCAACCTATTATGGACGTAGATTTGAAACAAGCAGCTTATCGAGACAAACAACGTCCACCGGGTTGTCAATTCAACATATGCCCGTTCTGCGCATCCCGACCTTGTCTGGCGGAACTGTTGATCGCGATCGCATTGGGCAAAGGATGCGACCACCACGCCCAGCCGGAAACACAAAAATCCCGCATATAGAAATTCCAGAACGTTCCTAGAGTGACTGAGTGTGCTTAAACCCGCACACCCAGAAGCGGGGGGGGGGGCGACCCTCCTTCCATGCCACCCGCAACAAATAAACAAAAAACTGAAACAAAATAAAAAATTGTCAGCGTAAAAACAAAAAACCAAACCTTACATTATGCAACCACGAGACGAATGCACGGAGCCTGGAGGATTTTGACGCTCCGCTCGCCCCGCACTCCAGAGGGCAAGGTTTGCGCGCAGGGTCCATTTCGAGCAGCGCCTGTCCGTTATCAGATGAGCGGGGGTGATAAGGTTCACCATCACCGATGAAGAGTATGCTTGATTTATCTCATTTCATTTCATGTCATCATTTTATGCCATTTCATCATTTCATTTTATTTCATTTCACTCACTCACTCACCCATCATTCCACACACACACGCAACGATTTCACATTTCAAAGCATTTTATTTATGTATCTTATCAAGGACAAGTAAAAATAGCCCGACCATTTCGGGAGGTCATAGGATGGGGGATGCAGAACCACGCGAGTGTCAAACACGTCACCCCCCCCCCCGATTGCATGACTTAGAGAACCCTTGACCGATTTCAAACACCGCTCGTTGACAAAGGGAACAAGGAGGTCCTGTGTCCGAGTATATTCGTTTGACACTTGCTCCTTATTGGCCGCCGGCCTGCATGGGTGGATGTGTCATGTTTGACAAGGACCGAACCGTGCGTGGCTTGCATCTATGTGACACGCTACAGCGCTACACTATGAACCCTGTGTACGACGCATGCAACACGCTGCTCACATTTGTCACATTCCAAGAATATTGGAGGGGGAATATTCCAAAGAGTATTTGGGGGGGGGGAGATTGTTTTTTTGTTCGAGGAAAACTTTGTTCACAAATCCCGAGCACCTACGATGGGATTTTATTGTAAGTATGTACAGTGCACGGAATTAATCTTCTTTCTCAGAGCAGGCGCCGATAGACACAAATTACTACAAAACGAGAAAAGGTTCTAATTCTAAGAGACCGCGAATACTTTTGTACAGATAGATAACATGACGATGCGCAAATGGAAAACCCGATAGCAACAAAAAAAAAAAAAAAAAAAAAAATATGGACAAGAATAACGAGGGATAATACAGATGATGGATGGATTGTAACGGAGGCATTAAAACAGAGCAAAGTATACTTTTTGGCTGAGAAGAGTATTTACAAGCGAAAAGCGAACCAATTGTTAGCTTCCTAGTAAGCGGCCTGGACAGGCGCGACGCTGTAAATGTTCGATCCTTGGTACGGCGAGAAACGCTGGGTACGGTAGTAGGCGACGTCATCGTCATCCGAATCAGAATCGGATTCCTCCTCGCCAGACACCTCGGACATGAACTCATCAAATTCGTCGGAGAAGGCCTCGACGTCAATTTGACAGTCCTCGTCCGAGTCCATGCCGTCACCCTCGGGGGAATAGGGAGCCTCATCGGTGAGGTAGGCGTCGGAGGGGAGGAGAGTGGCGTACTCGTCGATGCCAAACGATTGAATGAGACGCTCAAAGGCGGGTTCTTGGGGCTCATTATCGGATTGGCTGGAGGGAGTAGGCGGCAGCGAGGAAACGGGACGGACCTGCTTACCATCGCCGTTGGCGGTAGTGGGGACGACGGGCGAGCCGGAGGAGGGTGCTTGGGAGGAGCCGTTGTCGTCCGGGAGGAACGACCCGTACTGGTTGATGGCGAAGAGGGACATGAGCTCGTCAAGCTCGTTGTTCTTGGTAGATAATTCTGAGTTCACACTAGTAGCCAGGCTAATAGTGGAAGCAACACACTGGTTATTAATAACCGTGGAGTCAAAGCAGCAGCAGCAGTCGGACTTGGCAGGGCTAACGGCGGCAAGAGCAGGGGTAGCCTTGGCGTGGCACAGAGGCATGTAAGAACCATCCCTGACACAACCAGAGAAGTTCTTACCATTGTCAAGAGACGGAGGAGTGAGAGGTAGCTCGATCATTTTTTTGTTCTGTGAGGGATTGGGAGTAATAGTGGGTTGGGGGTGAGTAGCTGAGGTGGAAGTGTGTATGGTATGGAAAAAAAAGAGGGGCCTGTTTGGTCGGCAGTTTATATGGAGACACACCGTATCACACGGAGGTGTCCTCTGGTTGGCTGCCTGCATCGCCACCGCCCACAAATTTTCATTGGCTGATCCATCGTGATCTCCAACCCTCCAACTGCATCCGAAACCATCCTGTGCAACCATATGTCCCCCGAGCACGAAGAACACAAGCAGTCGCATCCAACCACCTCACAGGAATTTCCCGCAATTCGCCACCTTGCTTCCAAAAAAAAAAAAAAAAACAAAAACAAAACTACTGCGCTTCTTTGTGTCGTCACCACGCCCGGCCCAACAACCATCCACTCCCTTCCCCAATTATAGATGACCCTTCCCATCACGGCTTAAGTCCCTCGGGCGAATTCATACTGCATCACCACTGACAAGCTGGCTGGCCCGGCGTCCAATGATACCCAAACAATTGAACCCTCCGAAGCCTGCAAAGTACAAGCATACAAGCATACGCCCTGAAATTGAAGAGTGCGGTCTTGGCATTGGTCCATCTAAATTTTCTTTTTTGTGGCGAATATTTATTTACCTTTTCACCAAAGCAAATCATCAATTAAAATGAGCCCCGTAGTGCGACCGCGGTTTTGGCCGTCCCCCCTTCACAGCATTTTCGCACATGCGCCCATTCCCCATTTCACATTTCACATGATCCCAATTTAGGTACTTCGTGATGGGCAGGCTCTTTGATGGGCAGGCTCTTTTTCCTGCTATCTCGGACTTTTTTCTGCCAAAGGACACGGATCAGAAAAACGGTTTAGAACACTGAGAAAAATTACATATTGAGTTCCCGAAAATATCACCATCATAAATACAAACATTAGTTGAAAAAGCTCCCTTTGTCTATGTAATGCATGTAATACCAGACGATCTGACCACGTGACCATTTCACACCCGAGCCGTCTGGTGATGCCTTACGGACTCCCGTATACGGGGTGGGTCATGTGTCCGATGATCCCTCTCAGCGAACGCTCGGGCCACATGTCCATCCGTAGCCGGGGGGACAGTATATACCGCATGGCACACGGACAGGCAGGTAGGCCAATCGTGGTGATCTTTGGGTAAGTACCAGCGAGGCGAAGGAAAGTTTGGTAGGACTTGTGGCGAGTAAAATCTAAACAGGTTGCACTAAGGGTTAGGTTGATGTAACAGCCGACCGATTAGCGGGATGCTTAAACCGGTGATTGGAGGCGGTGGTTTCTTTTGGCCAATGGAATTAGCCGTACATGCAGTTGAATGACAGCGGTATTCCATCATACTGGGCGAGTGGGAGTTTCTGAAAGAGATGGTATATCCTCGATCGGAGGAGACGACCTGTATAATTAGGAAAGACCGAATCTCGCAAAAAGTTCAAGGTTGCTCGGTGCACCGAGGGAACACCCGCGGAAGCGTCCCGATCCATACCAGATGTGAATGCCGATTAGGTTATCATGCTTCAAGGCATTGAAGGGTTGCCTGGTTTGGACACTAAAAGTTACCTGCTTGAAGAGTGAACTTGCTATCGTCTGTTTTGAGTTGGTGCGTCTAGTCGTTAAGTGATGTCATCCGCTAAAAAGGGCGTCCTTCTACCTACCGGTGGTATTATAGACTGTGGCCAATCCATGCACCTGTGCTTTCCCATCCGACCCTTGGAGAGGATCGACATCTCGCCAATTTTGCCAACTCATCATACGAGCAAACTGACTCCCAGCGACCGATCCGACCCTCGACCCATCTGCGAGCCTGTTCCAAGGGCAAAAGCGGCTCACCTCGGCGATGAACGCCACCGCCCGTAGGCCGGAATTCGGGTGGCATTTTAGCGGCTTGGGGAGACGAGGCATACTTTCCGGCAGCATGACTTGACCACGGGTTGTAGTGCTAGTTGTAGTTCGGGTAGAGGATAGCGGGTGAGCCAATCAGCAATTTCGATGGTCAACAATTTTGTACAGACAAGGAACAAATGCCTTCATCTACCTCTCCTTCCGTTTCCGTTTCTTTGTACCCCCCCCCCCCCCCAAAAAAAAAAAAAAACTCCATCTCCTACATACCCGATTTGGGTATCCTAAAATGCCTCAGCTCGTCAGGGATTGAGGCTGAGGTTCGCCACAAAGAAATCGCTCAGAAACCAAACACACTACTGAATCATGTCCGCCACAACTCGCCTGAACGACTTGCTGGGTCGAATCAAACCCTGGGACCAAACCGAAATCTTGGCATGAAGAATCGGAAATTCCGTGATTTTAACGATCAATTCAACGATTGCCTGCGAACCCGTGCCTACCTCGCCACCTTGCGCTTGTCACCGTTGGAGCCATACCTTGCCTATTTTCAGCCCCGAGAACTCGAAAACTTGAAGCCACTTGCCCAAGGCGGATTTGCCAAAGTTTACCAGGCAGACGTTTGGGTATCTAACATTGTTACAAGGTGACCGCCAAAGAGTTGAGAAAGTCAATGGTCAAAGAAGTGAGTTCCCATTGGTGTAATATATATATAACATTTTCCAGCCAACTTCCATTTGCTATTTCTTCATCTCACCAACACAGTTAGTGCTGAATATTTATTTGCGGAAATGACACCAGCAATCTCCCTACAATGAGGATTGTTGCTTTCAAAACACCCCATTCCCAATTAACTGACATTGGCACTCTCGAGAAGCAGTCTTGCGAAAAGATGGTGATTGGTATACTGCTTTGACATATGCCATAAAACCTGCTTGTTGCTTGGCCAATCTTCACGATATCATCAGGATGGCAGTGTCCGACAACTGCAGGGTTAGCATACCGCAATTGCTTACAGCTAACTGCTAGTTTATCATTCATTTATGTTCAGAGAGAACTGCTAGCTTGGGCGAGCCGGGCGCCTTCGCTGAGCCTCAGCAGCAGAACACAACCCGTACGTCAGAATTTCGTGAACCATTGTTTGCAGCCGTGTCATCTAATCAATGTTCGAATCTGCTAACTCTCTATTCATCATAAGGAAGTAGGACTGGTGGCATTCTAGCCGAACTTCTCGAGCAGTATACACCTCGCATGAGCTGAATCTATCTGGTATGTCAGTAATGTGTGAACTATTTGTTGGCAGGAAATTAAGCTTGTTATATATTCCAATCTTCTGACCTCCTGTCATGTTCAGGAAAGAACATCAACGATAGAGAAGCCAGCGTTCTCGTTCAATTTCTGGAGCAGAACACAAATATGGTCAAGCTCAATCTCACCGTGTGCCAACATTTCTATTTAATATTGTTTTGAAGGTGTGCTGGAGGAAGCTTATCCTTCAGTTATGCTCACTTTTTTTTTTTTTTTTTAAAAAAAAAGAAAATATAAGAAAATGGTATTGGAATCCTGTTCATCCGCATATTAGTTGAGTTTCTGAAGCAGAACACAACCTTGACGAAACTGAATCTTAGTAGTATGTCACAGTTACCTAATGGAATCATGCCCAGCATATGCATGTGCCCCTCATTCACTGTTCAACGACTTTGACGACGAGGAGGCCAGAGCCCTTGCAGAGTCTCTGAAGGAGAACAAGACCTTAACCAAGCTGAATCTCTTCGGTATGCCAGAACTGTGAAACATCGCGTGTGGCTACGTGATGAAGCCAAGCGAAGGATGTGTGTGTGTTCGCTTATCTCCTCTTCATTTCAAAGGTAGTAAGATTAGTGAGAATGGGGCACGCGCCCTAGCCGAGTCTCTTGACATCTCGTGTCTTCACTCAAACCAACATCAACACATTCAAACACCCTCCCCATTACGTTTTCATACGTTTTCACACATTCCATCCCTTCCACTTATGAGTAATTTATGTTAGGCCTGTAATGTGTACAAACTTCTTCGGACCTCCTTATGACCTTCGGCCCTTCAACCTACGCAAACATCGCCCATCTTTTGTATACCCACTTGTCGAAATGGCCGATGCCCTAACCTTCAACTGCCTGAAATCCAACAGAATGTGCAAACGTGCTTTTCCTCGAATTTGACCTCTTCTCAACTCAGGTATCCCCGAAAGATACTGACCCATACGCCAAAAGCAAGGAATCGCTGGATGGTAAGAAGCTGCGCGGGCTACGTAAGATCAACAAAGCCTTTCCCTAGCGAGTTTTATGGAATTGGAAAGTCACAAATTCAAATCGCGACCACTGTCTGATCTTGCCTACCCACATCTTTATAGTCATTTTTTCCTTCTCACGATAGTGCTCGCCAACCACCATGGGTGTAAATACGGGATAAAACAAACTATCTATAAATTCCAATCGTCGTGGCAAAATTGGCAGGTTAATCAATCAACGAAAAAATTCATTGATGCCAAGTCTGAAACACATGGGTAACGGGCAAAAACAGATGGTAGGGGAAGGTAAGGATCCAAGGATCAATCAGGATACGAGTAAAGGTTGTGTACAAGATTGTAAGTAATCTATAGCAATGAAAATACTACTGTGCAGATGACGTCGACGAGGGATAGCAACAAATGTCTCATTATCAAGTTTGCATTTAACACTTCACGAAAAAGCCATTGCTCATGCCCGCAATCTACAAACCCTGAATCTTTGGTCCACTGACCCTGAAATCAACATTTCGTTCTTGTGATCGAATGCAAGGGACAGGATCCGTGTTGTGGGGCGTGGAAAGTATGTAGGATGGAGCGCTGGCAGACATCGGTGATGGCTGAGAAATAATCAAAGTTAAGCAATGTCGGGATATGAAGAACAAGCCAGCTCTTCACATAAGTCATAAACTCTGTTCATACGGATCATACGGAATGGCTCGACATTATTCGACAAACCTAGATTATCAGCTTGCTCTTCGGCAAATACTGCATCGCATATACGTCCGCTTCCTAGGCCAGTAACTCTGCATAAAAATAATTTCAAAACAAATTGTGCGTTGTGGTAATGTTTACACTCGACTCCTCCAAACTGGCTCACATATCCAACTCACCTCTCAAATGAACGCAATACCGACTGAAGCCCCAACAGCTACGCAATAGAAAATCGTGGATGGTATCGACAATCGTGATGTATGTGGTGACTGTGGATGACGCAATTAATAATATCATGGAAGATGTGTGGATACGGATGTGGGGCCGTGTTCCAAGTTAAGATAGAAAATTGAGGCGGCGACGGCACAGCTGGTGAGGATATGAAGCTGGTAAGGAATTGTTTGATGAATGACAGGAGGGTAGGATGGCAAAGTTATTGCCAATGGAGCCTAGAATAATGGTCAGGATCATCAGAAAAGGTCTCGGCGGGTTCTTCCGTGTTGCATTCGGTACAGAACGAAAGCTATGAAACCATCTTGAACCCTTGTCCCAGGACACAATCATTTGCCATCTGGCCTGGACAGCGTTATTCTTGGATCTCATATTATGGGCTCTGGAATGACAGAAAGCCACAATCGCACAGCCCTGAAAGTAATAAAAAGGGAATGAAACCCAGTTGCTATTTTCGGACCGGATTCCAGAACAGAACGAGAGAAAACGAGACAAGAAAATCAAACTAAAAGCAAAGAAAGGCAATATGTGAAAGAGAAACCCAACAACTCCAACGTTCCATCAACCATCCCACCTCCAGCACAGCGAACTTGAGCTTTCTAACCAAATCCTTGAGACTCCTGCCACCCCTATTCCTGTTCTCAACCTACCAGGCCTCCATTTCTTTCCTCAAGTTCCTCAAACAGACTCCCCCAAAATCCTCCCTGGCGATACTTCCTCCACGTCGCGGCAGCCTGTACTAACCATCCCTCGCCGGGTCATTGATAACCTCGATATACCTCCCATGCAGCAGCACGTGGGCGACGCCGGCGACACCCTGTAGTCCGCCTGGAAGGACCATGGTTCCGGGGCGCATCTCAGGGCAATCATGTTTGTCGACTTCCCAGTCTGCGACGAACTCCATGCCGGATGGAAACAAAGACAAATCGATGGCGCACCCGAAATAAATCATGCAGGAGGAACGACAGATGGATCAGACTGAATTAGTGGAGGGAATTGGAGAGGTTCGAGCATATGAACAAGTTAAAGCCGACTGAGCAAATTACTCACGCAAATCTTTAGCATACGACATCACTCTGCTACTCTACATCTCAATTCTCTTGCCCCCTATTGGGTCCCGAGTTCTGCCCTTCTGCGATAGCATCTGTCTCGCCCACGCAGTCCCCTCTATCATGCTCTCCTTTTTCCTATATCTCTCCATCCCCAAGTCAGCCCACGGTGCCCTGCCACTCTCCATCTGCCCCCTCCCACTCTGCCTCCCTACACGCGGCTGATCCATCAGGATCTACAAATACAGCCATCTTGCTGTTGTTGGACTTTCTTGCACCTAGGTCTTTCTTTTAGTCTGGCTAGTTGCACTCTGGTTCATGCTTGTCCTGCTCGCAGCGAGATCTACTATTCATCAGCCTGGATGCCACTAGCCAATATATATGTCTTCTATTTGGCTGTGCCCTCTATCACACTGGGTTGCTGAACCTTCGGCCACATTTTCGGGGTTGAGGCATGTAGGTTGCGGGTGGGAATGTGGGTATATCAGTGTGTGTTTCAAACGCGCATGGAAGGAGTTTTGGCAAGGGTCGGGAAGCATATCGTCAGCTCACTAACTCATTTTTTCTTACTCTATCCACCAGACAATAATCAAAGCGACCCTTCAGCAAACGAGTGATTTCGCAGTTTTCAACCGTCCCGAGCACAGGCATTTTCGTAGAACACATCGACATCAGCCACATTGCAGACAAAACTCTCTGCAACAGCGACAGTGACACTGCTACTTACCGTGCACCACTGTTTTGTTGCTGGGTTCCTTATTCAGTGGCGTTCCATCGTGCCCGTACTTGCCAACTTCGCAATCAAGGGGAGTAGGCTACGATCTTGGTCCATCATCGATATCGCTGAACAGATGCTTGACATTGTGGTTGGAATGGCAGACAGCTTGCTATAGGATGGGTTAATTTTT
>RBNI01007545.1:0-10198 GCA_003990745.1 Jimgerdemannia flammicorona | reverse complement strand
TTTTTTTTCCTCTATAGGCCGGAGCCCCATTTATTAACTATCTAAAATCCTCATGCCATACCAGCAGCCACATTCTGCATCTCACCCCACCCTACTCTCACACTACAATTTCCAAACCAATAACAATCTAAGCACCTTTAGGATGTGAGTTGCGACCTCACTGCCCGAGTAACTAGATCCTCCTACCCAGCCTGCCCCACCCAAGAGTGGGTATGGGTTGTGAGCCCCAACCACCTCAAGTACTTGGCATCTAGTGCACCTGGCCTACCCCTATTAGTGCCTCCCCATCTTGCCTATCTTGCCCATCTTGCCTGGTTGCCCATGTCATTTTTCCCATTTTGTCCATCTTGCCCATGTTGCCCGTCTTGCCGTCTTGCCCGTCTTGCCCATCTTGCCCGTATTACCCGTATCTTGCCCATGTCGTTTTGCCCATTTTGCCCGTCTTGCCCATGTCGCCCATCTTGCCGTCTTGCCCATCTTGCCCGTCTTGCCTGTGTTACCTGTCTTGCCTGTCTTGCCCGTCTTGCCCATCTTGCCTGTCATTTTGCCCATTTTGCCTGTCTTGCCCATGTCGCCCATCTTGTCTTGCCCATGTTGCCCATCTTGCCCATTTTGCCAGTCTTGCCTGTGTCGTTTTGCCCATTTTGCCCATCTTGCCCATGTTGCCTATCTTGCCGTCTTGCCCGTGTTGCCCATCTTGCCCGTTTTGCCCATTATGCCCATCTTGCTCATTTTGCCCATTTTGCCCATCTTGCCCGTTTTGCCCATCTTGCCCGTTTTGCCCATTTTGCCTGTTTTGCCTATCTTGCCCATATCGTTTTGCCCATTTTGCCCGTCTTGCCCATGTCGCCCGTCTTGCCATCTTGCCCATCTTATCCGTCTTGCCCGTGTTACCCATCTTGCCTGTCTTGCCCATCTTACCCATCTTGCCCATGTTACCCGTCTTGCCCGTCTTGCCCATCTTGCCTGTCTTGCCCATCTTGTCTGTCTTGCCCATCGTTTTGCCCGTTTTGCCCATCTTGCCCATGTTGCCCGTCTTGTCTTGCTCATGTTGCCCATCTTGCCCGTTTTGCTGGTCTTGCCCTGTCGTTTTGCCCATTTTGCCTGTCTTGCCCATGTCACCCATCTTGCCATCTTGCCCGTGTTGCCCATCTTGTCTGTTTTGCCGGTCTTGCCCATGTCATTTTGCCTGTTTTGCCTGTCTTGCCCATGTCGCCCATCTTGCCCATGTCGCCCATCTTGCCCATGTCGCCCATCTTGCCATCTTGCCTGTGTTGCCCATCTTGCCCATTTTGCCCGTCTTGCCCCGAAATTCTTGAAATCCTTGTAACTTGCTGAAACTAGAAGCTATGGCTATGCCGAAAAGACCAGGTGGGACTCCTATACCTAAGGGATGAGGTACACCTGTCGGCACTCCTTGGAGCCTATATTTGTGGCCTCCAAAACTTAAGAAGCTCACCATGACAAGAGAAAGACTTCAACAACCTTATAAATTGGGGACCCGAACAAGATACAGCCTTTCAAGTATTGAAAGATACCTTGATAACCACTCCAGTACTTCAAGCGGCAAATCCTGCCCTACTATATGAAGTTACTACTGATGCCTCTGACCTAGTCCTTGGAGCAGTACTCATGCAAGAAGGACACTCTGTGGCCTATCACTCCTGCAAGTTCAACGATGCCAAAATTAACTATACAACTCATGAGAAGGAAATGTTAGCCATCATAGATACTCTGATCAAATGGCAACCATACCTAGAAGGAGCACACTTCACCGTATTGACTGACCACAAGTCATTAGTCAACATCAAGACCCAGGCTACCCTTTCTCGAAAGTAAGCCAGATGGATGAAAGTCCTCACCAACTTTGACTACGAAATCCAGTACCGCCCTGGCAAGGAAAACATTGTTGCCAATGCAATCTCCAGAATGCTACTGACTTAGTTCAGGAATATGATTCCTTGAACAACTGAAATCCGAATACTCCAACACCTATCAGTATACTACATACATATACTACTCACTCAAACACTATAATTATCACGAACCTAATCAAGAACTCAGCAAGACAGAACAAAATTAGAAGGCCCCGATGAGGACATCGAAAGCTAAGAAGGAGAGAGTTGTAAGCGCACAACCTCTAAGCCACAGAAATCACACGCGATCTCTGAACAAATCTGGAAATCACCTGCAAGATCACGAAGCTGAGTCAAACAGAAGTCACAGCACACAAAGCTGAGTCAATACCAAGTCACAGAACACAAGATTCACACAAATGGAATCTTACCAATCCAGAACAAATGCATATATACCCAGCCCAAGATGTGTCGAAATGAAGAACCAAAACAATAACAACCACAACTTCCAAATACACAAACATGACCACCGAGATCTACAACCACATCCGTGCTGACATTTGGAATGCCATTGTCAACTGAGCCACACCCCCTCTGCCCCTCATGAATATCTACAGCCAAGCACCTCTCTACTTCATGGAAGCCTGATGGAATGCCCTGAACATGCTTAACGAGGCCCACCGGATTTGGCAAATCTCAAGCTACTACCAGATCAGCTGCCTCCTGGAAGACATGGTTGAACACCACCATGATACAGACATTACCCAGATGTCTCAACACCAGAAACTCATCACCCGCAAATACCGAGAACTCTTCTACGAATACAGCACCTTTATTCCCCGCCTCCGAGTCACTACCAGCGAAATGGTTGCTACCCTGTCCTACAGCCAAATCGACGACATGATACAAGAACTCAACCACAAGTATCTTGAGTATGTTGAAACCACAGACAGAACCTTCCCGCACCCTGATGACCACATCCTGCAAATGCCCCAAGTTGGATACGCCATGAAGGACATCTACGATATAATCAACTTCGACAAAGACAAAGCAGAAGACAATGATCCTTCTGATGCAGACATGACCTCAAGCCAAGGATCTCTTCCAACTCTGATCACACCACCAACTCTGCCGATAAACTTACAACAGTTCATAACCACATACGAGACTTATTGGGACAATGACCACTGGCACGAATACCAACCTACATTCACCCCCGATTACTTCAACTACAATGAAGAGACCGGAGAACACAACCTGTACCTTCAGACAACTCTCGAGATCGAACCAACCACTCCACTACCCGAGTACGAACGACATGAACCACAGCTGCCAGCATACTACAACCCCATGACTCATAGTGCTGTAACCTACAGAAGGTACGCAGACAGCGAATCCAATGAAAACGAAGACGATGCACCACTTCTTCGCCCCCCAACACCTTATCCAGCATATGAGACAGATGATGCTATTCTGTGGGATGGAGACGAAGTCCCAATGTATTATTACCTCAGCGAACAAGGAGAAGTAATCCGCGAACCACTCTTCCTAGATGACTACTTCATCAGAGATGATGTCATCGATGGTGATGTCATCGAAGACTATCCAGACAGTGCCTAAACCATAAATAGTCTAGCAGTCATAGTATAGTTAGATTAGCCTTGTACAACATGACTGTGAACTGACTCAGCAGTCAGATAATCTCTTGACATGTTAGATCACATTTGTACTATGTGACTGCATTCCGACTCAGCAAAGTACTTAGTGCTACACCCATATTTAGTATAGTCTAGATAGCCCCTCACTAGTATAAATACCCCCCCTCAGACCTCAGAATCTCAGACTCAAAAACACACAAGAACATTCCTGAACACTTCCCCAATATTCCCCACACAACTACTTCTAGTATAGTAATATCATGAATAGCAAATAAACCTATTTAATAACCCACCAACCACTCTTAAGTAAATCCGCTCCCTGTTAGGTCCTACTCCTAACCCTGCCACGAAATTTCCTAATTGGGTATTGTCTGCAGCGATATGCCAATTCAACTAAGCTGGCCTTAGTTTCTTGAACTTCCTGAAATACGGAAAATCCTGAATATCCAGAACTAGTCCATTGAAAGGACTTTGGTTGAGACATCAACCCGATCTTGAAATCAATAAGCATAGAGGATGTACTCCATATGAAATTGATCTTGACCATAAGAAAACGGTCTTCCAGAATATCTAGAACTTCCAGAAAACCCTTCCAGAACTACGTAACGGTTACCCTAAAAAACAACCCTCTTACAGTTAGGAGATTGTGAGCATTGGTCTCCTTTTCCACTCTAGTCTACTTTTTGATACAAAGTCTTGGTTTACTTGCCAGATAAGCCTAAAGAGAAATCTACTAAGTTCAAGAAAGAACTTCACTACCATTTGAGTAATCTGCTACTTAAGGAATAAGTCACTACATTTTAGTTCACTTGCCAGATAAGTCTAAAGAGCCCAAGTTTCTGCTATCTAAAGAGAAAGCCACCTTACTCAAGCCAGTTTTTGATACAACTTTGCAGTAAATTTATTTATGCAAACAAAGCCAGTCTTAGACTCCATCCCCACACCTTTCTCCTATACAATTCATGTTACACAAACTTCAAGCAATGGTTTTTGATACAACTCGGAGAAAAGGTATTATTACAATATCATTGAGCAAGAGTTCTGATGGGTGTGCTGGGTCAGATGGACCTGGGGCTTTCAGCTGGCAGTATGTAGGAAGGGGTTATGGCCTGAGATGGGGGCCTTTGGAGGGTCGAAGGGTGGCAAGGGCTCAGGAGGTAGACCAGTGTCTGGTGGATCTGGGGGAAGGCCTGGTCCCTCCAGCTTTGCCAACAAGGTAAAGGCAAGTAGATGGCCTATTGGAACCAGGGCTGGCACTGCTGAGGGGAAGGGCAAGGCTAGTGTCAGGAGGGGGAGTGGCCCTCAGGGGGGAGATGGGAGCATAGGGGCTGAAGGGGCTGTGGCTGGGGATATGACTGTTGATGGAAGTATGATGGGGGATCAGGAAAAAAAAAGAGATATAATGGCTGATGGCCAGTGAGACAGGGGGTCCCAATGTGGAAGGGGGACCTGGTGGATAGTATAACAGAGCTGGTGGTGGCCCCATTGCTCAAGAAGTCGATCTTGGAGTTTATAGGTACCTTGTGCTTTTGAGGCTTGGTGGTAACGGTGAGGATGGTCCTGGGGCTTATTTCAAAGCAGGTGGCTGAGACAGCCTCAGTGAAGTTCCTGAAGGGTCTGGAGGGGGTTGAGGTGGGCTTTGAGGAGACAGGCTCACTGGATGAGGCCCTGAAGACTGGAGTAGTGGTTGGGGAAGTGGTAGTCCCTATAGTGTGGTGCTTGAGGTGGGACCCCAGAGTGGTGCAGCTTCTAGTGAGGGGGGTGGTGCTGATGGTGATAAAGGAGGAGACTAGGAGGAGAGTGGAGGAGGTGATGGTTGAGTATGGTGACATAGTGGACATTGGCTTCCAGATATAGGAGAGGACCATATTCAGAACAGGTGATGTTGATATCAGAATTCAGCTGGCAGGGAAGGAGGCCACTGGAAAGGTGATTGACTGGCTCTTGGTGCTAATGTAGGTCTATAAGGTGTTGAGGGTGAAAGGGAGTGAAGAGGAGGAGGAGGACTTGTTGGAGGCTCTGGAGGAGTTGAGTGGTGCAGTTGAGAGGAGGGCAAAGGCCTGGAGAGTATTTGAGGAGTTAACACATCTGGAGATTGTAGATGAGAAGTATATTCACACTGACAAGAGGCAGTGGGAGTGGGCCCAGGGGTGCAGGAGGCAGAGAGAGCTATTGGCAAATATGAAAGAATGGATGAAGAAGATGGTAGATGAGGCTGAGGTATCTGGGGGCATCGAAGCTAGTATCTGAGCTAGTAAAGGAGAAGGGGTAATGGAGGTAAACAAGGAAGGAGCTGAGAAGGTACTGAGCAAGGACCTCTATACAGATGGTACATTTGAAGTCTGGAAGCAAGATTTGGATGCCACCCCCCCCCCTCTTGTTAAGAGGGGCCTGGCTGTGAAGTAAAGGGCAAATGAGGATGTGCTGATGTAGGGAGCCCAGCAAGTGCACTTTGGGGTCCCTGATGTGGTGAAAGGGGGCCAGGTAGTAGCAGTTAGCAAGGACAAGCAGATGGATGTCCCTGAGGAGGAGTGGGATGAGGCTGCCAGTATGGGAGCTGATACCACAATGTTGGATACAGGGTGGCCAGGGACTCTGGGAGAAAAGGAGGTAGGGAACCTGCTGTGGATGAGTAAGGTGATGGATAACCTCATGGCTGAGGAGTTGGGAGAGATGGACCTGCATGTGATGCCTGAGGAGCATTGGGTGTGGATCCTATATGGCGATAGAGTGGTGGAGGTACTAAAGGTGGAGATTCTAGTGATTTTTATAGAGGAGAAGGGATATGAGGTTGATAAGATGAGAGAGGAGGAGTTGGCAGTTGTTGCTGGTGAGCGAGCTGCCTACTGTTGGGCAGAGCATCATGGTTTGCAGCTCTGGCAGGAGGCCTGTCTAGAGTATTATGGGGACTTTGAGGAGAGAGAGGATGGGGTGATGGCTGAACTTCTGGGAGGGTTGGAGACACAGAAAGCTGAGAAAAAAGAACTAGTGGCAGAATGAGACTTAGACTTGACACAGGAGGAGTTGAATGTGGATTTGTAGAGGATGTGAGCAATATATAACATTATTTCTTATAAACAGTACAATCAACATTTTCTCTTTAAATATGAATAGGTTAAGGGGTTCTGGGCAGCATAAGAACATTTTTACTTGGCTCAAGAGATTGGAGGCTGATCTCTTTTTACTGTAGGATGTATGGTGTGAGGATGAGGATGATCAGGTGGAGTGGACTAGAGAATGGGGTGGGGCTACTACTTGGTTTGGCAAAGTGGCGATTCTGATGAAGAAGGGTAGAGGAGACCTGGAGGGAATCAGGAACTGGGGTGATCGATTGGTCTGGAGAGATTGGATTTAGCCAGGGTGGGAATTGGTGAGGGTTGGCTCCTATTACTGCTCTGCAGTTAGGGGAGAGAGGATTATATGGATTGGGGAGCTACTAGAGGAGGGTATTCTCTTGGAGGAAGGAGTTGATATTCTGGGTGGTGATTTTAATATAGTTCGGGATCCATATTTAGATAGAACTGATGGAGGGAGGAATGTGGATGGGAGGAGTGGTGGCCTGGAGGCATGGGAGGAGGTAGAGAATCTTAGTTCCTTGGGAGATATGGGCAGAACATGGTGGGGTGACACCAGGGTCTATACACATTGGGTGAATGGCTTGGGTATGAGGATTGACTGGATACTGACAGCTGAATGTTGGGGTGCTGATGTTTGGAAGTCTTTGGAGGTGGAGTGGTGCCCATGGTCTGATCACTAGGGACTGTTGGGGCAGGAACAGTTTGGGGGGAGTAGAGATGGACCTGGACATTGGTGTCTTAACTCCTCCCTGCTGGCTGAGAAGGGGTTGTGGGACTCATGGGTAGAGGAGGTACAGGTGAAGGTTCCTATCTGAAGGCATGAGAGTTTGTCTGTGGATGAGGTTGAAGGAGGCTACAAGGGTTTATTGGGGTGGAGCTGGTAGAGAGGCTGGGAGACAGAGGAGGAAGTGCATATGGTGTGCTTCAAATAGGCTGATGAGATTGCAGATGGAATGGGCAGACTTGCTTTCTTCTGTTGAGATGGATGATTGGAAGTTAGAGTGGGTGAAACTGGAGGTAGTGGAACTGTAACAGGTGTTGAGAGAGGAGGAAGAGATTCATATGTGAGGGATGGCTGCCAGGTTATAGTGGCAGAAGCTAGAAGAGGGGGAGTGGTCTACTAGGTACTTGTCTAGACTCCTCAAAGCTAGGAGGATACAACATCAATGGGATGGAGTCTTGGATACTGAAGGGAATATGGTACATGACACACAACAGATCTTGGGGGTTTTGAAGGAGAGTTGGCAGGGTCTGTGGAGTAAGAAAGAAGGGGGTGTGGAGGAAGAGGCAATTGATGATGCCCTGGAGGAGTGGGAGCCACCACAGGTGGAGAGACTAGGTGACCTGATCTTGCCAGTCCAAGAGGAGGAGATCCAGGGGGTCCTTGCAGCAACTAAGATTGAGATGGCACCTGGGGAGGATGGGTTACCTTGGGACTTCTGGAAGAAGATGGCAAAGATCCCTGAAGTGTTAGGAGAAATAGCTGCCCTCTGTGATCATGTTCTTCTAAATGGCAAGTGGGTTGGTGAGCAGGACTTGGGGCTGGTAGCCTTATTGTATAAAGACAAGGATAGGTGGGAGGACTGGAAGAACTGGAGGCCAATCATGCTTCTAGATATGGACAGAAAGTTGGTGACTAAGGTGATTATTGTAAGGCCACAGAAGATTGCTCAACAGATGCTGGGTGAGGAGCAGTGGGGCTTTGTAGGAGGAAGACTTATCAGAGATGGGACTGCCTGGGTGCATGGCATCATAGAAGGGGCCCAGGCTTGTAGACTGGATGGTAGACTGGTATTTCTGGACCAGGAGAAGGCCTATGACCATGTTTGGCAGGTATGGCTGGGTAAGGTGCTGGATAGAATTGGTGTTCTACAACAGTTTAGGGCTTCTATGTTGAAGTTTTTGGAGGGCAGTAGGGCAGCACTAATGTGCAATGGTCACAGAGGTTTGGCATTTCTCTTGGGAAGAGGAGTTTCCTAAGGAGACCCGCTGTCTCCTATTCTTTATGCTCTTTCACTGGAACCTTTGATGGATAGATCCATAAGAAGATGGCTGGGCTCTCTGTGTATGGTATAGTGTGAAAGGTGGGGGCCTTTGCAGATGATATGATAGTTGGACTTGGATTGGTGGTGGATATAGAGGCACTTAAGGAAATGGTGGAATGATATGAGGTATACTCTGGGGTGAAACTCAACTGGCATAAGTGTGAGACAATGGTGTTGAGGAATGGGCTAGTAGGAGGGGACATCATTGGAACAATTGTTCCCACAGGAGAGGTAGTGCAGTATCTTGGTATCTTTCTCTCTGTATATGGGTCGATCTTACCATGGGTATAGTAGAAGAGGAGGGTGGCTGTTTGGGGAGAGGCTCTTAGAGGTTGGGGAGGTCATCACATCTCCCTGGTGGGGGGGGTATAGATCTTGAATGTTTACTGGTTCCCCAAGCTGTGGTATGTGTCATATTACTTAGACTTTCTGACCTGGGTGGTGAAGAGGCTAATTAAACTGGCTAGGGATTGGATTTGGACAGAAAGAAGATCCCAGATCAGTTGGGATACTCTTGTGGAGCCAGGGATTAGGGGAGGCCTAGGTCTGGTAGATTTTCCTAAGCAGCTACACTGTCTGTGAGCCTGGTGGTTGAGAAGGACAGTGGAGCTGCAAGGAGAAGGTTGGGTACTGCTGATGCAGAAGGTGTGGGAGATGAGATTCTCCCCTCGAGGGTCCTCAGATGACTTGCTCTCTCTGGTGGGTCTGAATGGAAGCTGATGGATGAGGTATAAGGACTTCTGGTGGGAAGTAGTGGATGGAGTACACTAGATAGGCCTGTGCTGGTGTAGCAATAAGAGGGAGGTGGTGTGGGGCCCTGCTATATAGAGATGGGACTGACGGCTTCTAGGGAGAACTCTACTTGCTAAGTTTGACATTGGCGATAGAGTGGAGTATCAGCAGGGACTTGGCCAGGATCTTTGGCCAAAGAGTTGGCAGTGGGGATTGGTGAGGAGTGGGACTGGGCAGGAATCTGGTCCTGGAGTACTGAGGTGCAGAGGTGGCTTCCTCTCAAGTTCTGAGTAGTTTGGTGGTAAATACTGCAGAGGAATATTATGTTGAATTTCCATGCTGGATATCTGGTGGATGGTAGCCAACTGGATTGTGAGGAGTGTTATAATGTAGGACATGCTGGGGGTGTTGTGCAGATGCCAGAACATTGGCTGGGAGAATGTGAGGTTTTGGGGGACTTTTGGATAGCTATAGGAGACTAGCTGGGTGTAGAAAGGAGGTCAGATAGTGAGAGAGGTCGCTGAAATGATTTGAAATCTAGACTGGTGGGAGGTGTTGGCAATGGGTGGCTCATGGTAGGGTGGGTTATAGCAGTATGGGTAGGTTTGGCTGGGCATTGGCTCTTTGTTTTTGAGAGAGAGCAACAAATAAAGATGCAGGAGAAGTTATTGAGATAGAAGGCTTTGATGGGAGATCTACTGACTGGGTGGTGGATTGGTTGGGATCTCTAGAGTGGGCAATATCACTATCTGGTAGAGGAGATCTGTAAACAGAGTAGTGGGCAGGTGGAGATGGTGTTTGACAAGGTGGTCTTTCATTGAGAGAGGGTG
>RBNI01007544.1:0-10199 GCA_003990745.1 Jimgerdemannia flammicorona | reverse complement strand
GGGGAGCAGATTTACTTAAGAGTGGTTTGTGGGTTATTAAATAGGTTTATTTGCTATTCATGATATTGCTATACTAGGAGTAGTTGTGTGAAGGGGTATTGTGGGGAAGTGCTCAGGAGTTGTGTTCGGATTGTTCAGGTCTGAGATTCTGAGGTCTGGGGGAGGGGGTATTTATACTAGTGAGGGGCTATCTGGGCTAGGCTAGATATGGATGTAGCACTAAGTGCTTTGCTGAGTCAGAATGCAGTCACGTAGTACAAGTGTGATCTGACATGTCAAGAGATCGTCTGGCTGCTGAGTCAGTTCACAGTCATGTCATACAAGGCTAATCTAACTATACTATGACTGCCAATCTATTTATAGGTTTAGGCGCTGTCTGGGTAGTCTTCGATGACATCACCATCAATAGCATCATCTCTGAAGAAGTAGTCGTCTAGGAAGAGTGGTTCGCAGATTATTTCTCCTTGTTCACTGAGGTAATAATACATTGGAACTTCATCTCCATCCCACAGGATTGCATCATCTGTCTCGTATGCTGGATAAGGTATTGGGGGGTGAAGAAGTGGTGCATCGTCTTCGTTTTCATCAGATTTGCTGTCTGCGTACCTTCTGTAGGTTACAGCACTATGAGTCGCAGGATTGTAGTATGCTGGCGGTTGTGGTTCATGTCGCTCGTACTCAGGTGGTGGAGTGGTTGGTTCGATCTCAAGGGTTGTCTGAAGGTACAGGTTGTGTTCTCCGGTCTCTTCATTATAGTTGAAGTAGTCGGGGGTGAAGGCAGGTTAGTATTCGTGCCAGTGGTCATTGTCCCAATAAGTCTCGTATGTGGTTATGAACTGTTGTAAGTTCATCGGCAGAGTTGGCGGTGTGATCAGAGTTGGAAGAGATCCTTGGCTTGAGGTCATGTCGGCATCGGAAGGATCATTGTCTTCTGCTTCATCTTTGTCGAAGTTGATTATATCATAGACGTCCTTCATGGCGTATCCAACTTGGGGCATTTGCAGGATGTGATCATCGGGGTGCGGGAAGGTTCTGTCTGTGGTTTCAACATACTCAAGGTATTTGTGATTGAGTTCTTGTATCATGTCATCGATTTGGCCATAGGATAGGGTAGTAACCATTTCGCTAGTAGTAACTCGGAGGCGGGGAATAAAGGTGCTGTACTCGTAGAAGAGCTCTTGGTGTTTGCGGGCAATGAGCTTCTGGTGTTGAGACATCTGGGTAATGTCTGTATCATGGTGGTGGTCAATCATGTCTTCTAGGAGGCGGCCAATCTGGTAGTAGCTTGAGATTTGTCCAATCCGGTGGGCCTCGTTAAGCATGTTCAGGGCGTTCCATCGGGCTTCCACGAAGTAGAGGGGTGCTTGGCTGTAGATATTCATGAGGGGCAGAGGGGGTGTAGCTCGGTTGACAATGGCATTCCAAATGTCAGCGCAGATGCGGTTGTAGATCTCGGTAGTCATGTTTGTGTGTTTGGAAGTTGTGGTTATTGTTTGTTTTGGTTTTCTGTTTTGACGCGTCTTGGGGCTGGGTATATATGCATTTGTTCTGGATTGATAAGATTCCATTTGTGTGGATCTTGTGTTCCGTGACTTGGTATTGACTCAGCTTTGTGTACTGTGACTTCTGTTTGACTCAGCTTCGTGATCTTACAGGTGATTTCCAGATTTGTTCGGAGATCGCGTGTGATTTCTGTGGCTTGGAGGTTGTGCACTTACAACTCTTCCAGATGCTGCTCAATGTCCTGTGCTACCTCCCCTCCCTCCTCTTCACTCCAGAGGTTGCCCCAGCAGGTGCTCAGCTGGCCAAAGATCCCCTGCACACCTAATACCATCTCTCTCTCATCATTAAGGACTCCTTCCCACCAGTGTCTTGCTCCCCTAGCATGAAGGAGATAGGACAAAAACTTTGTGGGCCTTTCTCCTTCTTCCAAACCCTGCCACTGTAGCCTTGCCACCATAGCCTGAGCCTGCACTACTTCCTCCTTCCTCAATAAATCCTGTAGCTCCACTACTTCCAGCTTAGCCTGCTTAGCCTTCCAGTCCAAAACCTCCTCCTCCTCCAGTAGCCCAGCCCAATTCAAAAGTAGTCTTTTTAGTCTCCTAGATGCCCATTGGACCTGTCTCCTCCGCTGAGCACCTCACTCCCTCCCCACTTCCCCCCAGTACCTCTGAGCTTCGGATTTCAGTCTACACCACCTATCACCAATCCTCATCCCGGCTCACCTCCAATTATTGACCTTGGATCATACCTCTAACACCTACACATTCCACAGGTCTATCTCCCCCAGCAGCGAAGAGTTTAGATGCCAATATCCTGGCCCCTCTCCACTCCCTCCAAACCTCCCTCCTCCCCGAATACCTCAGTGATCTGACCAAGGGCACCACTTGACCTCCATCGTCTCTCAAACTGTATTGCCCCAACACTCAGCAGTCAGAATCCAATCAATCCTAGTACCAAGTCCTCCCACCCAGTGAGTATACAGACGTCGATCCCCATCCTGAAGTTGCATGGCATCCACCAGTAAGCTGAGTCTTTCCACCTCTTCCCAGTCCTCCAATCCCCCACTCCTTCCTACCATACCCCGTCCCCCATCAGTTCTGTCTAGTCTACTCTCCCATACTATATTAAAATCACCCCCCAGACAATCCACCCCAGCCTCAACCAAGAGCCCAGAATCCCACAGATCTCCAATCCATACCACTCGGGACCCCCTCTCAGCTGGGCAGTAGTAAGATCCCACTACAATTGAGTTCCATCCAGGGCTCTACCATGTCCCCTACACTAATCTACTACCCCAATGTCCAGTGTCTGCAATGTCTCCTTTCCCCTTCCTAACCAGGATTTCCACTTTACCCTACCAAACCACCTCCCCACCCCACTCTCTTGTCCATTCCAGTCCATCTTCCTCCCCCTCACACTGTACATCTTGAAGTAAGAAGGGATCTGCCTCCAGTTTCTTCAGCCATCCAAAAATCATACAATGCCTCCCAGTCCCTCTAAGCCTATTGACATTCAAAGAAAAAATGTTGGTTATACTATTCATAGTGAAATATTTGATAGTATTGATATTCCACATCTACAATTCCATGCTCACTTCCTCTCCAGCCAGATCCAGGTTCTGTTCTGCCGCAATCTCATCCTCCACATTTTGCTGTTCATCCAGAGCTGCCAACAATTCTGCACAGTCCTCACCATCCACTATCTCCATTGATGCCCGGTGCTCCTCGCACACTACCTGCTACTTTGCCAGTCCCTTCTGCAGCCCCCACAGATAAGCTGCCCTCTCATTAGCAATACCCAAGAGTGTTGCCTCCCTCACCTTGGTGACCTCATACTCCTCTGCCTCCAAAAGAGCTGCCATCATCTCATCTCTCAACTTCCTCATGACCTCCTCTCCTTGCAACACTCGCCCCCAGAATTCCTCACTGATCACCTGGAAGTCGATCTCTCCCAGTTCCTCAGCCACCACATTTTGCAGCGCCCTCAACAGCCACTTCTCCCCCCCAACTACCTCTGCTGCCTGCGCCAAATCTGCCTCTCCTTCCTTCCTTTCCTCAGTTCACACAGACTCATCCCAACCATCCTCTGACACATCCTCCAACTCCCCCTCTCCCACCTCAGGAACACCATACTGGATTGGATTATCATCTGCCATCACTGTGTCTACTACTGCCTCCTCTGGCCCCTGTCCCCCACTCTCCTTCATCAGCCCCCCTTACTGCCCAGCCTCTGCCCAGATGCTAGCACTCACTCCAGTGCCCTCCTTCGTAGCCCCCACCCTTTGACCCCCATCCAAACTGGCCAGTAAATCCTTCTGCAGCTGTCTCCCCTTTGCCTTCTCCCAGAGCATCTTGTCCATTCACACCTTCTTGCCCTCGATCACCTCCACTACCGTCCTAGCCTCGTAAGCCCTCCAAGCCCTTTGCCTCCTCTCTACAGCCCCTGCCAAGTCCTCAAGCACCTCCAGCAGGTCCTCCTCCTCTTCCTCTGACCCCTTCACCCTCAAAACCTTGCACTCCACCAGGCCCCACTTCAATGCCACCAGCCAGTCCCTAGCCTTCCCAGTATTCTCCATCCCAAACAGCCTCAGCCGGATGTCCACATCACCTGTCCTGAGCTCAGTCCCCTCCCATACCCTGAACCCAATGTCAACCACCTTGCTGTACTCCTTCATCACATCTATGACCAGCCTCCTTGCCTCCTCCTTCTTCACTATCGATAAGTCTGCAATCACCAGATGAACCACTCGGGGATCTCAGTGCATACATCTCACCATTGACACCGAAATCCCTCCAAACACCACACCCTTCTCCACTGCCTCCAGTAGCAAACCCTCCTCTTCAAACTCCACCTCGACTGCCTCCAGCTTCTTCAAAAACTTAACCGAGGCCACACCTTTCACCTCGCTAGCCAGCAGCCCCAGTACCATCTTTGCCATCACCACCAAGCCATGGAAGCACAGCATGATAGCGAATTCCAATCTAGATTTTTTGAGTAATAAGGCCGCTATAAGGCCCATCACACCATCAGCCAGGTCCCCAGGTCTCACACCACTCCCCTGTCCAGGTCTCCTATCAGCTGTCACATCTGGATTTTTTTCTAGATTGCCCATCACACCGCCATCAGCAGTCACTGCCTTAGCTACTACACCTCCAGCCCCACTATGCTGTCCCCCCAGTGGAGAGGCCTCCTTGCCACTTGAGGTAGCAGCCACCTTCCCCAGCTCCAGTCAGCCATCTAGCCCAGTCACCTGCTTTTCCATCCTGACTTTATCTGTGAAGGTCATCTTCTCTCCCCCATACAGCCTTGCACCTCCTCTGCCATCACCCCCGGCCCCGCATCCTCTCATCAAAGTACTCGGCATACTAATACCAGCACCTTGACCCCCCCCAACATGTTGCCAGTCAAAGGCACTGAGGCCCCCCTGCCCAGTACGCTCACCAGAATGCATGTTGCTCACTATCTTGATAGTACCAATACTTGAATATGTTGTCGAAAGTGTTGTCTGAGTCTTGTGTCACCCGAATGGTATTGGTGAAAGATGCCACTACTACTCTCTTCTCTATTGCCTCCAGCAGTATCTCTTCCTTCTTAAAGCCTACCTCCACTTCTTCCAGACCTTTCAAAAACTTCACTGATATAGCTCTCTTCACCTCCTAGATCAGAAGCCCCAGAATCATCCTTATTATTACTACTAAGCCTCTGAAATACAATATGATAGCAAATTTCAATCTTGATTTCTTGAGTAACAGTACTACCACCAGGCCTATTACACTATCTGCCAGATCCCTGGGCCTCATATCTACCCCCTGTCTAGCTCTACCATCAACCATCATATCTGATTTTTTTTTAGATTAGTAGTTCTCTTACCATCAGTAGTCTCACTCCCCCTAACTACTACTCTCCCAGCTCTACTACTCTCACTGCCATAGGCTGCTCCTCTAAAGTCTACAGTCCTCACTATCTTCTTACTCTTTCTCAGCCAGCCCTCCAGTCCTATTGTCAGTCAATATTCCTTCACCTTGTCTATAAAGCTTATTCTTCCAATTCTCTATCTCTTAACACTGCCTCCTCCTCTTCTATATCCTCCCATCAGCAAGCCCCTCATGCTTTTCCCCAAGCCATGACTTCTCCTCACATACTGTCAGTTGAATATACTAGGGCTATCCTATCTAGCATATATCTTAAAATACTTATCAGTCACTATATTGCTAGTATCTTTTCTCTAAAAATAAAGTCTTGAATATTGCTAGAAGTTTGTATAACCCAAATGTTACTGGAGAAAGGACTATACTGAATATTCATACTGAATCAATATAACTTTAATGACAATATTTGAGATATTTATAGTAATGATAAAGAGTCCTGTAGGATCTGAGCTAATTAGGATTGATATATCAGTTAATATTCTCTTGAGAGTATTTATTACTATGGTGTATTCTTCTATCTATTCTTTTTTAATGTTAATTTCCTTCTTATAAAAGCTTATAAGTAAGAAGATAATTACAAAGAATACTTGAATAAATCTTCAATAGTATCTAGTCAATCTATAGGAACTTGAGAGTCTTTAGAATAGACTAGTTATAGATTGCTTTAATCTTTTTATAGTCAATAGCAATGCTATTTGCTGAGACAATATGTTTTAGATATTTAATTTCCTTCTTAAAGAAGTAGTACTTCTTTCTTTTTACTAAGAGCTTGTATTTTTAAAATATATTAAAAACTATCTATAGATATTATTAGTAGACAGTACTGCTTATACTATATATTAGGATATCATCTAAATATACTAGAATAAATACTCTAAGATATTTTTGAAATATGTTATTTATTAGTATCTAGAAGATTGCTGGTATATTAGTAAGTCTGAAAGACATTACATAGAATTTATAATATCCAAATCTTATTCAAAATGCTGTCTTTGAGATATCTTCTTCTTTGATACAAATTTGATAATATCTAAATATGAGATTAATAAGTGAAAAGGTCTTAGTATTATATACTTAATTAAGTAGTTTATTAATTTGTAAAAATATATATCAGTTCTTAACAGATATCTTATTGAGTATATAATAATCAATATATATATAGAGACTTCTACATATCTTTCTTATAGATAAAGAGGATTAGTATACTATATATATATATTTCAATAGATATATGAGACCTTTATTTGACAGATCTGCTAGCTATTCTTTGAGAGTTTCTAGCTTATATTAGACTAATTGATAGATTCTATAGTAGAAAGGATCTACTTCTGAAGTAGTTTCAATACTATATTTTATAGCTTGAATAGGTTGTAATCCTTGAAGTTCTTGAAAGACATCTTTATAGTCTTTGAGTAATTCCTGAAAACTTTTTTCTTCTTTATCTTTATCCTTCAATAGTTTAAAAAGATCATCATCATCATCATCTTCTACTGATAGCTCTTTGATAATATATATAGATATACTGCTCTAGTTTCTAGATTAGCTTCTTTATTTAGATAGCAGAGATAATATTATACTTCAGTTTACTTTTTTCTTGATCTATTCTGGCTATAGCTTAATGTATCCTAGAGAGATTATATTGATTTGTTAGCTAATATATAGATTTTCAGAATTTTTTAAGAATAAGATTGTATCTTAGAAGATGTGCAATATGGAATATCTGCTTTATAGTATAGTCTCCTAGTTGTAAGAATGCATTCTTACAGATTTTAGAGAGTTTCTGAGTTATTCTATTTCTGAATATAGTAATATTTTTTTCTAGATTTCTTTATATCTTAAGTCTGAACTTATCAGCAGTCTCTTTGTCAAGATAGCACTTGCTTGCTCTACTATCAATAAGGACCTCAACAAGATTTCTATCAATTTTCCCTTATAAGTAGATATATTTAAAGTTGTCTTCTTATTAGATGGTAATTATTTCTAAGGAGACTTTTTCTTCTCTATCTTATATATCTTTATTGATATTTTTGATTTTCTTATCTCATTGTTCTGAGATAGTTGGCTTGTACTTCTTAGATTTGAGGGTATATGTAATATATTTGTCTATATATTCAAAATAGTATATATATCTTGATTCTATAAAGATATTATCCTATAGAGACATATTATCCATCAGTAATATACTGGTACTATTTCTGATCTTAGTCTTGAGGTTCTTCAATACAAATAATCTTCTATACTTTAGTCTTCTCTTTGACCTTATCAGGGTACTTTTCTGTTGATCTAAAAACTTTCTCTCCTCTATTAGAGAATAATAATTTATTTGTTTCTTCAACTTCAAGATCATTATATATTACCTTGACAATAGCTTGGGTGATTTGTTTTCTACATATTTTTTGACTATCTTCTGTTTAGTATTATATAGCAGAACCTTGATTTTACTTTTGAATTCTTGATCTATAACTTCTCTAGTTATATAGAGTCTCTCTTCTTTAGTCAGGCTGCTTCTTTCTAAGACTAATATAGATTCCTTTAGGGACTTCTATTCTAATACTTATGTTAATAGTCACTTGCTTGTCTGGTTCAATAGTTATTTCTATACTGGAGTAGAGATTATAGCTGATATCAGATTTATGTACTTTATTTGAGATTTTCACAGTGATATAGAATTATTTTTTTAGAGAATTATCTCCTATTATAGTAACAATATGTGAGAAGGATGGTTCTTTATACTTATATATTAATATTTTTATCAGAGTATTTTCAAGATATATATCCTATCTTTTTACAGTAGAAATATATTTTTCTCTTTATAATTCTCTTTATTTCCTTATTAGACAATTTCTTAAATCCTCCTTATAATTTTAGAGAGTTATTCTGAGGTCCATATCTCTTCTTAAATTGATGTAACTTGTCTTCTTTATTGTTGTTTCTATTGTCTTACTACTAAGATAGTGTGTGCTCTGGTAATGACTTATTCTAAGTACTATTACTTATATGGACAATTGTAGAGTCATTCTTACTTCTAGATCTTTTCTGATAACTATCTAGAGATAGCATCAAAGAAGTATACTACTCTAGTTCTATTCATAGTTTGTTCTTATTAGCTATATTCTACTCTTATAGTATTCAGGAGGATTTCTAATCTTGTTACAAATGCTTCTAAGTCTTCTTTTTTATTATTGTAAAATTGGAGATTTTTGAGCTTAGTTTTAGCTTTGACAATATAGACAGAGCTGCAGAATTGTTATATGATCAGCTTCTTTAGACCCATAGTAGCTAGGTAAGCTTTATAGTCAGAGTGATCATCATCTCTTTCACTTATATCAATTTCAGTACAGATTTCTCAGATAAGAGGATATACTAGAAGATTATACTACTATAAGTAACTGTATCTATAAAATGAGTGGTGACTTCTCTACTTATGAGTCTACAGTTGCTTAGAGATCTTTAATCTTATAGTACTCATTATTGTTGAGAGTACTGTCTGAGTTCTGATTGTTATTTTATCTATTAGTATAGTAATTGGTATTAACTTTTTTTATAAATATTATTACTTAGTCTACTTTGCCTTCAAATAGTATGAGATGGAGGTCTTTTCGCTCCTTTCTCCACTACCTTACTGGTCACAAGGTTTGGTAGGCGACCTTCTGAGTCTCCTTTTCCCTATTATTACCCTCTCTACCTTGGGTTGGTTTGCTGTGCCTGCAGGGGCATGGTGAGAGGAGGGCAATGGTGATGAGTTGCCCCTTTAGCAGTATCAGATCAGTGCTTCCTCTACTTTTTCGCAGATTCTGGTGCCTTCAACTGCATCTGGGGTGTATCCATTTTGGTGCAGTGCCTTCTTCCTTTTGCTGTTGCCAACAAGGAGTTGTCTCGGTGTGTCTCGGGCTATGTAGGAAGTCAGCCAACCTTGGGTGTCAAGTGCTTAGTGTAGTTACCTGCAGGTTCTCGGTGCTTGTGGTGAGGCTCTCTGGCTTTGGCGAGCTTCCTGGTGAGCATAGTTCTGGCATAGGTGACTGTTTTTCAGGTGTTGTCGGGATGAGAGGGGAGATGATCATCACAGATAGAAGAAAGGGCAATAATGGTGGACCAGTAGAGTGCCAGGCTGGGGGTGGTCATTAGGGCTGGGGCAGGTGCTGCTTCAGTGGGGCCTTTTGATTAGTGTGGCATAGTTAGGTAGTAGGTGTCACTCTCGGCTGCTTTTGGTGATCAGCGGGGTTGGGCCCCAGTCGTCAGGAGGAGTTGAGGGGCCTGAGGCTACCCATTTCAGGCATCTTGGCTGCACTCAACTGGAACTGGGAGCTGACATGGCAATGTGATCGAGGCCTGCAGACTTGAGTAGTGGGGTATTGGGGGTTTTCTCCCACCTTACATGTAAGTCCTTAACTCACCTCAACTGGGAGAACTAGGTCCTATCCACTATATTGTACTTTGATGAGGGTTTTTTTTTGTCTGTCATTCTCTTTGGGGTGGCAGAGGCTATTCTATTTGGCTCGGGCATGGCCTTGTATATATGATTGGGTTCTCAGGTATGTGCTTTTGGTCATTGGCATATGGTTGGGTTTCCCCTGGTGGTAGGGAGAGCATGGTGCACAAAATGAGGTGCAGGCCAATATCGATCCTACTGTGCCTGGTATAGTCGAGCTGCTGGACAATAGCTAGCCTAGGTTAATGGGGAGGCAGTGCTTGGTGGGTGGTGGGGGAGGGTTTTGGCCTATATAGTCTAGGTTCCCTTCCAATAAAAATCCGCAGGATATAAGTCCA
>RBNI01007543.1:0-10199 GCA_003990745.1 Jimgerdemannia flammicorona | reverse complement strand
TGGGGGGGGATCGGAGTTTATCGGAACTGGCATGGCCTTGTACCGAAACAAAAGATACAAAATCCCAAGCATGCGGCGCGTGTCGCAAGAGCTGATGCAACTCACCTTCCCTCCCCTTTCCCATCTTACTATCCGCCATGACTCCGACGCGACCTCCCAGTTCCACAAGCTCCCCGCTCATTTTGTGACATTATATCGTCGCGGGAGACCTCCCTGGTGTTTCCCGACAGATTCTCGGGACTGGAGAGGATCGTGCTGATGGCAAACGGTAACTTGCAAAGGATATTCAGGTATTGAATACCTCCGACTTGTATGTGATTGCCATGATGCCGCTCCACCTTAATTACCTTCTCCAATTACCGCAAACTATCTTGACAGCGCTTTCTTTAATCTCCCAATCACTATCGAGGTCATGAATGACCTCTTGCCGGTTCGAGGATGAACCCATCTTAGATGACGAGAACCCCGCGGCCGTTCTGCAATGCTTTGACCGGGAGGTCAACCTCCGATGCGAGTCTACAACGCCAAGAGCCACATTCTGATCCGTGACCCCAAGGCGCTCGATATGATCGTCATTGGTGGGGTCGGAATTAGCCAACTTTTCCGGTAAGTATTGTGGGCACTGATGTACTTGACGTAATTTGGCACTTCGAACACTCCATGCAGCAGCTATCTCGACAAGCTACCCAAATTTGTCCTTCACGCTGTTGGTCGTCATAACCAGACGTGGTGGCGCAAATATAGTCTTCGTAAGACAGGTGTGGAATGCCGGATTCCCAGTGGTACGTTCGAGGATGGGTGGCTTAAGGCGAACACGCATGCATCATTAGTGTTTGAGCCAGAGCTCGAAGAAGATACGGTATGGGAGTTTGAGGAGGCTCAGAATGTCGTCATCTGAGAAGAACGCATGGTTCGAAGAGAGGATGATGGATGGGTGTAGGCCATATGTTTATTTATTATCTATACATTAAGTTGAGAATGAGTACACTCATACCATTGAATGGTAAGGATATAGGTTACAGATATCTTACAATTGCTACTTTATCATCTGCCTGACAGGGCATCACTAAGTTTCTGTATCCAGAAATACATATCCGCATCCAAAATTTCATAGTGGTACCGAGTATTCCATATCTGAGGTTTTTTTTTTTTTTTTTTTTTTTTTTTTTTTTTTTTTTTTTTTTTGATCTTCTAGTTCAATTTTCTGATAGGAGGTGATGTAGAAGGTGTAGTAGGTCCATTCGCTAATGTGGTGAACGGAGAGGTGGATCCTTGAAAAACAGAACTGCACGACTTCGTAGTAAATTGTCGACTCACCAATTCCATGCATTCAGATGGTGGCACAGATCCTGTTACGGTTCGCCTTGAAACACATAGCACTAATAATTGGAGAGGTCATCAATGCATCGACCAAATACCTCGCGCAATTTCTCTCTACAGTCGCACTCCCATGCTCCCACCAACGTCCGTTCGTCTTTCGTGAGGATGATTTATCATATATTGGAGATGGAATAAATACCGCCACCCTCCATAACTCACAGAACCCAAAATGCTGACTAACGTCATCTCAGATAACACCACCATTTGCCTGAACCACGACCAGTACTACAATCCGGACTCGCGCCGTATTGCCGGCAAGCGTGTCTCGCACGGTGATCAATTTGAGCGCTTATGGGATCGACCCCATCTCCATCTACTGTCTTGGCCAACATCCATCAAGCGAGGTTGATTGTCAGAGCAAAGAAAACACCAGAATTGTGTAGGCCCGGTAACAAGAATGAGAAATTATATAATGCTTTTGACCAAAAGCTGCTTGGTTTGGTGTTTTTTAATGTTATAGTTGGTCTTCGCACATTCCATCACCATCAACTGTTTCGCACCAATCGCGTCATCTCCAAACCCGAGATGGGCAAATTAGGATGACTTGCAAAAAATAAAATAAAAAGAGAGAGATAAGGGGGGGTTGGTGCACATTTTTTTATTTTTTCTTTCTGATATAATCTGCCCGAAGGAAGCTGTCATAATTTTGTACATTAAACAAACCACCGATAGGATGATGCTTGCCGCTGCTCCTCGATCTTTGCGAATCCATGGTTATTTAACACCTGGATTTTCATTATGTGAAGACATGGGTTTTCTATGGAGTGGTAAACATCAAAAAACCTGTTCCTCACTTCGCTGCAATGGACATGAATGATGCGGAGTTGCCTGTAGTGTGGTTACATGAACCGTGAAGATTATGCGACACCGCCTTACCTGAGCCTTGGATTTTTCTGGTTCCATTTTTGTCGCGCATACTCGAGCCTCGCTATCGCATGCCAGACGGCAAGTTTCAACTGTGAATTCTGTTGCTCATTTGAACTTCCCTGAAAACAATTGACTCCTGTTTATTGCGCCACGTTTATCTGCTCTTTGCGAGCAAATCTCGCAGTCTATCCGAGCGTGCCTGGAACTGGAAGTTTGTTCAAGATGGCACTCATGACTCAGAAGGCAAACGTGCTCGAATGCACACCGATTCCACATATTCGAGTCGCGTTCGTAAAACGCGACCAAGCCAACAATGTACCAAGCATCAAAAAGCTCATCCTTTCCTTTCCACGAGAGATAATTCAAAATGACAAAAATGGTAAAACTACTATTATTACTTGTTTCGAATTGAATTTCAAACACATTATGAAAATGATGTGGATAATGCAAGCGCGAAATTGGAAGCGAATGTACATGGTAACAAAATAATAATAATAATAACAAAAAGCACGAGGGTTGTCCCTCAGGCAATGTCGCTGACAGAAATATATTCAACAACACCCTTCCCGACCAACTCATCCCTCACAAACCGTTTCCCATATCCCGTCATGCCCCCTCATCGCCGTACCGTTCCAGCATCATGCTGAGCGCCTTGCGCGCTGTCTCTTCGTCCTCCTCCTCGTCCGAATCAGACCCGTCGTCCTCGTAATCGGACCCGTCGTCTTGTTCCGAAGGAGTGGAACCTGGTTAGTAAAAAAGGGCAGACGGTAAAAGCGAGAATACGTGAGATTAGTGACGAATACCATTACTATAGTATATGTGTAGAAAATTAATTTATGTGAAGGGCCCGTAAAGCTATATTCTATCGTAGCTACCACCCTCAAGCATCAAGTAGGTTTCGGGAAACGTCTTCTTTGGCAGGAGGCTAATGAACAAACGCAAAAGGTAACCTACCGTCCTCGTCCCCATCCTCCTCCTCCTGCCCACTCTTCACTCCACCCCTCCCCCTCCCCTTACGTATCCTCACATCTGCCCCAGCCCCGGCCGCTACCTCCCCATCAACCTCCATCGCTTTTCCACCCTTTCCGTCTATTGTCTCCACTGAGAATCCTGCGCTCTCCCCCTCATCATCCATTTCGACAACCACGACGTTGAGCGCACCCTCCCCTTCCTGCACCAACGGCATGCGCGACACGTCCACGCCGTCGGCGTTGCAGTCAAGCATACCCTTCAGCATGACCTCCTCGAGCTGGAGCTGTGACAGGTGCGAATGTAGCTCGGCCTTGAGCTCCTCAAGCATGCGCTCTTCCTGCACGAGTTCGTCGTGAAGGATGAGGCGGAGGGATCTGCGGGTGAGGGGTGGGGGTGGTGGATATATATATAATAAAGGCCGCTGATGCATGAAGTAGAAACAAGCTTACTCAATCCCCAACATTCATACCGGCTCCAACAAAAAAAGATCCATACTTCGCTGCAGCAGGCTGGGGCGCATACCCCGCGCCCCTCGCAGTGCCCGAAGCAGGTCTAATACTTCCAGCGCCGATAACACCAATTCTACCGCCCAGCAGCGCGTCGCCGAGAGCGCGGTGGAGATGGCTTCGGATGGGCCGGACGAGACCGTCGGACCCTACGGGAGGTGCGCGCTTGCGGTAAGCAGGTTTGACGGCGAGTGGGGCCGGTGTCGCGCGCATCTGGTCGCGGTCGTGGTCGTGGTCGGGGAGCGGGTGCGTGGTATCGCAAATAGTGTCGGATGGCGGGGCCAGCCCTTCGAAAATCGGCTCGGGGACGGAGAATCTGAGAGGGCGAAGGGTTGGTGGATGGGCCTCGCTATCGAGGTGCATGGTGGCGTCGGGGTGAGGATCTTGGTCCATCGGATCGGGTGAGTAAGAGAGGGCGGGATGGCGGATGTGTTGGTGGCGTTATGGAAACTAAGAAAAGTAAGTCACATTCTATTGCCGTTGAAAATGTTTGCTTAGGATTAACAAGCCACATAACCAGATTTTTTTCGCGTTTCTTCAAGCCTAGATACGTGAGAAGTCTATAAGTAGCCATACACCCATCTGTTGCATGGCTGCCATTGTACATACATTCCTACATGTATTTATCTGCATATTAGGCAACAAAGAAACTTGGTGTCTCATCAGATATCTTATGTTATTGGTTTTAGTAAGAAAAGATTACTGCCAAGATATCTTCCTCTGGCATTTGTCTTTAACTTTTTTTCTCCAAAATTCTGAAAGTATTACTATCAATATCATTATCTTCTTCACTATTACTTCTTTTATTATTACTACTTCTATTATTACCTCTTTTATCAAAAAGAGTTATATATATATAGTATTTTAAACAAGTTGATTTGATTCAAAGTGACTTATAGATGGTATAATTTGACATATCAATATCATTGTTTTGATTTCCAAATTAAACAATTAAATGTTTATATCAATAACTTGATGAAAAATTATCTAATTTTGATGATCATAATGTCATTTGAAAATCCTTAATAAGATTTTTCTAATAATACTAAGAATATTAAAATCAGATAACATATTGCCAAGTTATTAAGAAAAATATCTGACTTATCAATTTTGGAAATTTCTTCAAAAGAATGTTTTCATTGATAACTTAGCAATATATCATCTGATTTTAACATTCTTTGGTATTATTAGAAAGATCTCTTTAAGAGCTTTCAAATAACACTATAATTAATACTTTTAAATAAATTAAATTAATTCAAATTAAATCAAATGAGAATCTGATTTGAATACTATTTTTCAAAATATAATAACTTAACAAAAATATATCCAAATTTAATAATCTTTAGCTTATTAGATTTCTTTTATATAGAGAAATCTAATAAGCTAAAGATCATTAAATTTGGATATATTTTTGTCAAGTTATTATATTTCAAAAAATAGAGTTTGAATTAAATCTTAAAATTGAATTAGATCTTTGATTTAATCAAATCAATTGAATTTGAGTTAAATTTGATTCAATTCAATTCATTAAAAGTACTAACTATAATCATCAAAATTGAATAATATTTTATTAAGTTATTGATGTAAATATTTTATTATCTAATTTGAAAATTGAAATAATAATATTAATATATCAGATTTATACTACCTATAAGCTACTTTAAATTGACTCATTCAGAGCACTATATATATATATATTTTCTCACCTAATTTTCAATCTATGAACTTATTAGTGATATTGACTCAGATATTAACTTCAGATATCAGAGATTTAAAATTCTATTAAAATAATTGAGTAGTAGTATTGTTTTAAAAGTTATTATTACTTATTATAACTACTTTTGCTATTTGATATTTAATATTCTCTAATATATATGTATTTACTCTTTATTTTATAAAACTTATAGTTCTCTTCAATAAGTCAACTTTTAATAAGTATAAACTTATTAAAGATATTTCTGTAATTAATATTATCTTTATTTATCATATAGAGGAGAAGAGCTATTTCTTATTAATAAAAGTATCAGAATAAGTAAAAAGTATAAGATAAAAAAAAGAATATATAGCTATCTATATAAAAATATAGCTATAAGATAGTTTTAATATTATATCTACCAATATTATCAATAAAATAATTAATAAGATACTAGCAGTAAGAGATATATATATATAAGACTATCAAGAATAAAATATATATAATATAAGTTAGAGACTCTATCATATTATCTCTTCTTTTGCTCTCATAAGAACTCATATCATACTATTTCTATCTATACTCAAAACTTCTCTAAGATAGCTTAAAATCATTTCTATATTATATCTTTATAACTCTAAGATATTATTATATTAGTAATATAAATCTATAGATAAATAGATATACTGACTATAATAAGAATTATATTACAAATGAGCCTTAATGATATACTATAAATAATGATCATATGATCTAATAATGATATCACAAATAAGATAAGTGAGATGAGTAAAATGCAGAAAACAATATACCAAAACCCCTAAACTTTAGAGCTATAGCCAGTACTATAGTAACTATATTACTTAATTAATATATTATCTAAAGTATTTTTTCTAATTATAAATCTAAAATAATTATTCTAAGTACAAAGGTCATTTGTTTTGTAAACAAATAACCAGAGTAATCATATATCAAATTAGTCATATATACTTAGCATCAATCTCTCAAGTATATCAACATCCAACCTACTCTGTTATATCTATAAGCTAAGTGAAGCCTCAAACTTCAAACCTTCAATCTGATGATCATCTACAAGTCTGGCAAGATACTTGTAGTACCAGATGTCTTATCAAGATACCCTGACCTTACTACAATCATACAAGTCACCTTGGTATCAGAATTACTAGACCAAATTAGGCAAGCTTATAAAGAAGACATAGTTACTACTAGAGTTTTCTTGAATGAGCTCAAGAATACATATACTGTTGAGAACAATCTGATCTATTATCAAGACCAAGTCTACCTACTTGAAAACATGAACCTATACTATAAGGTTTTGTAAAAACATTATGACTCTCTTCTTGCCAGTTATCTGGGAATTGAGAAGACTGTTAAGAACATCCAATACTACTACTTTGGTCAAGCATGGTCAAGGAAATCAAGAACTATATTGCTAGCTATTATCTATATTAGTGCAACAAGTCTATCAACTAAGTACCAGCTAGTTTACTACAACTACTATTAATTCCCACCAAGAAATTTGAGTAAGTTACTATAGACTTTGTAACTCAACTATCACAAACTCAATCTGGTGCTAATGCTATCATCATATTCATTAACTACCTAATCAAGACTATGGTTGCTGAACCAATCACTACCAATGCTACTACACTTGAGATTATAAAAATCTTCTTCAAGTTCATCTTCTATCACTATGGTTTATTATGAGTAATTATCAATAATTATGACTCCAAGTTCACCAGTCACTTCTGGCAAACCCTCTTCAAAACCCTGGAAACTCAATTGGCTATATCTACTACCTTCCACCTACAAATTGATGAACAAACTAAGTGCATAAACAGAACTCTAGAACAAATGCTTAGAAACTATATTTCTTATGAGCAAGATGATTAGGACCACTACCTGACTTATATGGAGTTCATATATAATAATGCTGTCCAATTATCTACTGGTCTTTTTCCTTTTTAGTTACTCCATAGTCAAGATTCTGAGACTCCTGCAAGTCTATTTCCTTTCAAAAAAAGCAGTCAAATATAAGTCCCTACTGCTAAGAGCCTTATAGATAAAATGAATGAATTACTCAAAATTGCTACTGTGAATCTTCAAAGACTCAACAGTATCAAGCCAAGTATGCTGACAAGAAATGCTGTAATATTATCTACACTATTGGAGATTAAGTCCTACTGTCTACTGAGAACTTTAAGATATAATCTCAAGTCAACTATTCTTTGAACAAGTTCCAACCCAAGTATATTAGACCTTTCAAGATCACTAAACAAGTCTCTGCATCCTTCTATTGCCTCAAGCTATCTAAAACCATAAGAGTATACCCAGTATTTTATGTATCACACCTTAAGATCTGGAACTAGTCACCACTCTACTCTGGTCAAATTTCTAAGCCATCTATCTCTGTAATTATTGAAGACCATATCGAGTATAAAGCTGAGAAAACTCTCAACAAATGAATTTACTACTGCTGTTCTGAATACCTAGTCAAGTAGATGGGCTACTCTGAATATAATATTATTTGGAAACTGCTAGTCAATCTTAAGAACTCTTAAGATCTAGTTCAAGACTTTGAGGCAAAATACATTATCCAATCCTTATAGTAACTTTCTTAAATTATTGATGACCTATGGTAATAACCAGTGCCTTATATATTGAAAATTTACTTTGGGACCCTAGAATCAGTAGAATATTTAATGAACAAGAAGTCTACTGAAATAAAGCTACTAACTGGGTTCAAATCCCTTCTAGTTGATTAGTCTGATAATAGGTCCTCTGCTCTATATAAGAATGGTCAATCTCTATCAATATGTTGATATAAGTTTGAGAAATTTTGGTTAAGTATATCTAGTCTTATATTATCTAAGAACTCACTGAGAATATTAGTTCTTAAGAAGAGAGAGATATAACAATTTCACAGTTATATTTAGTCTTAGTATATTTTTGTATCTTTTAGTTAGTCTTTTCTTATTATTTCTTGAGTATTCTACTATGTTCTGCTATCTTCTACTTACTTAGAAACCTTCTCTTAGTGCTCAGACACCACTAGAATATTCTTGTCTTTCCTTAGTACTAAGTATCTTATCTTAGCTAGTTATAGAACCTTTTGGAACATTATAGAATAGTATTAGTCAGCTTTATTAAGAATCTATTTCTTGACATTTCTCTTTCTTTCCAAGATCCTTCCAGATCTCTTTTTTCAGATTATGTATAAATATCCTTATTTTCTATCTGAATAAAGCTCAGAATATTTTCTCTCAGAAATCCTTCAAGAATACTTAAATCTTTAAGTATCTCTTCAAACTACTTTAAGCCAACTAGAACTTCCAGATTAAGCTGCTTTCTCTTAAAGAAACTAGAATAATTATACTAGTTCTCAACTTCAAAATAGATGAAACTGAAATCAATATAAATATTAATTTCTAAGGAGAGAAAAATATAATAAGAATTATATTATAAATAAGCCTTAATAATATACTACAAATAGTGATTATATAATTCAGCAATGATATTATAAACAAGATGAGTAAGATGAGCAAAATGCAAAAAACAATATACTGAAATCTCTGAACTCTAAAGCTATAACCAGTACTATAGTAACTGTATTATTTAATTAATATATTACTCAGAGTATTTATCTTGATTACAAATCCAAAATAATTATTCTGAGTATAAAGATCATTTATTTTATAAATGAACAACCAGAGTAGATATACTATATACTTAGCTAGAAAACTATAAAATATTACTTAGCTAATATATATAAATATCTTAGTAATTATATGTATTCAAAATAAACCAGCTCTTAGTTAAGTACAAATCCTCCTTTATATATTTTTCTGAGTTTCTTAGTAATAATATCTAAGTTACTCTAGTATTTCTGACTAAACTCTAAAAGCTTAGCTAACTTTTATCAGAACTGAGAATCAGTATATTAAACCTAAATTACAAGAGATTTAGTCTGTATATAATAAAAATAAGTCTCTTGTAACTATAGTTACTGAAGAAGAGAAATACTGTTATTTTTGCTATAAAGAAATAGTACTTTCTTAATCTACTAAGTAAAAGAATAATTAAAAGACTTCTTGATATATATGTATATAGATCAAGTCTCTAAGTAATACTTCATTACTTAAGTTATCTAAGGATATAAGAGGAGTTGAAATATATATATAAGTATTATTATACTGACTACTATATTTAAAGAAAAAGCATTAAAAAAACAACTGATAATTATTATAAAAATTTATTAGCAATTGCAAACTAATATATTTCTAAAAGATCAATGACTGAATATTAGTATAGATCTATGAGAGGTAGAGGTAGTACTGTAAAATATAAGTAGATGATAGCTCAATTTATATTATTTTGATCAATTCTGATATTTATATGCTATTTATATAGTACTCTCTTATCAAAGATATAGGTAAGATTAAATAATATGATATTAAATATATAGTCTATCTCTATCAATATATAGACAATCTGATCTCTAAGGTAGATCAGTTAAATAAATTCAACTCAAAGTACAAAAAGAGAAAAGCCAAATAACTGATTACAATTATTATATATAAAATATAGGATTATATCTTCAGAACAAAATACATTATAAAACTATTATATTTTTTATATATGAGTTTGATACTATTGTAATCCAAACCTTCAAGATAAGTAGTATAGTAAATTATAAGATACAGAGAATTATCTATCAGACTGTCAAGAATATACTTTTTTTTTTTTTTTTTTTTTTTTTT
>RBNI01007542.1:0-10203 GCA_003990745.1 Jimgerdemannia flammicorona | reverse complement strand
AAAAAAAAAAAAAAAAAAAAAAAAAAAAAAACATATAATGGATCTTGTAACTCAGCAAAAATATCCAACAATTTATTCTACTATTCCAATTTACAACTTTCTACTGGATATGTTGGAGGATAATAACCAAGTAATTTGAAATTATATAGTAGAATTAGAAGAAACTAAAGAGCTGAATACTCTCATTCAACAGGCACTAATAGCAGCTATTGATAAGTTGAAGAAATACTATTCAATTACAGATCATCTGATTTATTATATTGGTACTGGTAAGTAAATATTTCGAAATTTGCTTGTTGCTGAAGACTATTTCAAAATTTTGAACTATGAATTCATTTCAAAATTTATTTTATTCTTTGAATGAGAACCAGTTCTTGATCTCAAGCTTAAACTACAATATTATTCAAACTACAATTGAGAAACCATTTGGATTGATGTGGCTGAAAAAACTGTTCATACAGTCTATAATGATAACTATGCCCCTCTATCAGTGTATTATGCAAGTTCTGAAGATCATACTGAAATAGAAGATGATATTAATATTGATGACATTGCTGAGCTATCTGAACATATACACAACAAAAGACAAAAACTGATGACAAATCCTGAAGAGGAGTTAGATAATTATTTGAAAAGTGAAACTGTTAAATTTCAACCAAGAGTTGATATATTATCTTGATGGCAAGTGAGTTGGTCTAATTTGAAATATTATAGATCCAATTCGAAATATCATTCAAGTTTCTCTAATTTAATTTAATTTGTTGGGAACATTAGGGCTATAGCAGAGATTATCCAAATTTAGCAAAAATGGCACATGGCTATTTAGCTATCCCAGCAACAAGTGCACTCATAGAGAGAGTTTTTTCAAGAGATAAAGATCTCATGATACCTAAAGAGGTACTTTAGACCCTGAAACCATTTGTGAATATATGTGTTTAAAGGCATGGCAATAAGCTGGCTAATTTTAAAATCTAGAAATGTAGTTGAAATATAGTTTAATCTCAACTAACTAAATATATCCATATATTATAATATTTCTAATATACATACCACTATATTTGAAGCTCTCAGTTCACTTGTCACTAGCAGGCATTAATTGCATTATGGCACCATATTCAAAGCTCAGTGTTCACTTGTTGGCTAGTATTAATTGTACTATTTGAAGCTCTCAGAGCTTGCTTCTGACTAAACCATATGCAATTACCCTGTCCTGGCCCACCAAACCTACTGCCAAATCCACTATAGCCAGCATACCCACCACCACCACAGGCCAATATATCTACCACCATATAAGCTTGCCAAGAGCCATAGTGATGCAATTAATGAACAAGCCCTGAGAGCTTCGAATATGGTACTAAGAGCATAAGCCAGAAGATGGTACTGAGAGCTGTGGTGACACAATTAATAAGTGAGCCCCGAGAGCTTCGAAAATGGTGCCAAGAGTATAAGCAAGCCAGAAGATAGTGCCAAGAGCTTCATAAGTCATAGTGATGCAATTAATACCAGCCAAAAAGCAAGCCCCAAGAGCTTCAAATATCATAAGCCATATTCAAAGCTCAGAGCTCACTTATGAAGCTCTCAGGGGTCACTTATTAGTCTAGCATTAAAAATATATAAATAAGCTGTCTAAGCTGCTATCTTTAATAAAAATAAAAACAAAATACATATTCAAACTTATCTCAACTACCTCTCAAATGATTTCCAAGACATGAACTATACCATTGATAAGATATATACTTAGGCAGTGACTGATAGAATCAATGCTACTTAAGAAGAACATAGAAAGAAGAAAAAAATACTTACTAAAGTAATTGAACAATTTATTTTAGCTATTACCCCAATACTCTCTGCTGCCTCGCCCCCCCCTGCCCTGGTTGTTGCTCTGACTCCTCCAGCCCCAGTCTTCACCCCAGCCCCTCCAGCCCCAGTCATCACCCTAGCCTCAGTCATTGCCCTGGCCCCCCCAGCCCTGATCATCATCACCCCAGTCCTGGTCATTGCCCTGGCCCCCCCAAAGCCAAGAGGCCATCCTTGGACCAGTTGTTATAATTGCAGAAGATATGAAAAGACTTGTGGTACCCTCTCTAAAGTTTTCCAGAAGTTGAACCTATTAACTCCTGACCTACCTTTGAGAAAAAGACCTTATAACAATTCCCATCAGTTGGCCATTGCTGTGGCCAGATGTACTGCTAGGTACTGAGTATCGCAAGTGCTGAATGTATTGGGTAAGTGGAATGTGTTATGAGTACTATATATGTGTATATATGAATAACAAAATAAATCATATAAGCTACCAACAATTATGAACCTAATTTTTTTTTTTGAATTGATTGGACCTCAATTCAATTCAAACATTTCAAATCAGACCTCAATTCAATTCGAACTCAATTTGATTCAAACCCAATTTGAATTGAAAAATCCTCAATTTGATTTGATTTAAATCACCCTTAATTCGATTTGATTCAAATTGATTCAATTTATTTGAGAGTACTAGTCTGGACTAATAATGAGACATAGAAGTACTACTCAATAAATATTATGAGATATTTAACAATACTAAGTAATTTGAAAATCCCTCTTATACAAAAGAGAAATATCTTTTAAAAGAATTTTTTATTTTAGTTAAAGAGTTCACAAACAGTTTACAAACTCACTATAATATATATAATACTTGCATATATCAGTTGTCAATATTTGGCTATAGTTATTTGACTAAGATTTGAAATTTTAGTAGAGAATTTTTTGAGCTTAAGATATCAAGAAACAAGCTAAATGTAGAGATCTAGCTCTAGTATAAGCAGGTTTGCCATATATGTATTAAATGAACTCTTGATAAGATTAAGAGTTAGATTGACCAGGTGTTTCCAGATACTTTTTTTTTTACTTGATGAAGTATATCAGATATAATTATTGAATAAATATTTGTAAAAGGTAGTTCTTATAGTATATTCTAGAGTTTGGTTAATAGATGATATAATTGTTAGTAAAAAATATTTATTTGAAAACAAGCAAAATTAATATATATAGTTAGTTTTCACAATCTATACTCTTAAAGGCTCTTTTTAGCTATTTTATATTTGCCTTTCAAATTGTAAATCTGTGCATTTATAACTACTCTCTGCATCTCAGAAACTATTTGTAGAGAATATATATATCTTATTAAGGTATAAAAATTGCAAGTGAGGGGACATATATTTTGGATAGACTTAATTCATATAGATTAGATAAATCAAATATATCTCTGGATAATTGATCATAAAGAACATAACTACTGAATAGCAATTACAAAGTTTGTCATCTAGTCTATACATAATAATACTATTACAAAATATATTCATAATCAGCTATCAAATAATAAAATTTTTATTTAAACAATTTTGAAATTATAAATATTATCTTTTTCCTACTATAGATAGTTTATAAAGTATCTATGATATATATCTATGATATAGAACTACTTTTGCTTTATAGAAGAAGTCTTTTTTTAATATCCTTAGGAGTCTCTTCAATAATCAGAAAATATGCAATTACTGAAAATATATTTTATGAGTATATTTACTAAATACATTTAGAAAAATTGCTAATAAAAATATATAGCAGATATATTTTAGTATATCCAAGCATATTACAATATGTTTGGTCAATTCTAAGTAATACTAAGATTACTGTTACACTAAGTAAAAGTTTCTCTAATAGTTTGAAAAAAGAATTATAGTTTGTAAATAGTAAGTATACTAACTGATTACCTATAAACTTAAAATTAATTATTATTTTATCTCAAAAAGGCAGAACAATTGTGTAATTAAGTCTTAGCTCAGATAATTAATACTCAGAAAAGACAAAAAAAGAACTATGACTAGATACAAAAGAATTAGAAGATTAAAATTAGTGATCAAGTTCTTGTTTAGAAAAGTATAATTGAATCTAACTTTATTACCAAATTGGAGTCTAAATGAGAGAGATCTTATCTTATTCATAATATCCAAGAAACTAGTTTCTATATAAAAAATATAGATAGATATATTCTGAGAACTCTAGTTTATATATATTAACTATCTTAAGAAATATCTACTATATATATAATAAGTTTGAGAATTGACTAATATTTCTAGACTCTAGTTCTTATATCTTTTCAGACTCTTCTAATCCTACTACCACAGTATCAAGAAGCCTAAAAGAACCCTGCTCAACAAGTCTAAGCCTTTCTGAAGAACCTCACTATTACTCAATAGTTACTGTAATTCATCAACTAGAAGCCTACTATATAATCTAATAATAGTTGTAAGATCTCCTGATACCAGACCATATTTATATTAGAAATTTCACTGGCATAACTTAAGTAAATACTATCACTACAGATAGATTATATATGATATATAAGAGAAATATCTCTGCTCTTACTCAGACTAAATTCAGCCTTACTGATATATATACAACAAATAAATATAGTCACCTATCTGTCTATTATTAGTAGTATCAAAGTACTATTCTTTGAAGAAGAAGAAGAGCCCCTTAAATAGAGCAATCCAGATATAAAAAGAGATAATAGTATAGAAATAGATACTGAAGATAGCTATAGATATTAGAATAATGACTAAAGGATAGTCTGAGGATAGACTATTCTTTAGTAAGAGCTGATATAATGAGCAAACATTATAGTATAGCCAGATGATATACAAATTACTCAGTATAGTTATTCTATATAGTTATCTTTATACTATCTATATAAATAGCAGATATATCAAATTAGGATAAAATCAATATATTTTAATATATATGTATATATATCTATATATATGTCTCTATCTATATATATATATTTATCTATATATATCTTCCTAAATTAGTCTTACTGCATATCTTATAATTAGTCAAATAGTAACCAGATAGTAACTATAACTGGATAAAATACCTCAGTGATAAGAGTTAATAAACCTCAGTCCAAAAAGTTAAAGAAAAGCAGAGAGCTTCCTTTTTTACTCTGGTTTACTTTCTGATATAAAGCAGAGAAGATCTGATTTGGTATACTTTTTAGACTAAGCTAGAAGAACTTAAGAACTCTGCCATTTTAAACTTAAAGTCTGTCATCATCTTTTATCTAAGCCAGTCAACAGACACATCTTTGCAGTGAACTCATTTATATAAACAAAGCAGTTGATTAATATAACTTTGCCAAGAAAAGTCTATGAATTCAAGAAGTCCATCATAGTTATTTGGTCTACTTACTAGATTCAGTCTAAATTTGAGAAATCTACCATTTTTGCTCTGCTTGCCAGATGAACCCTGAATTATCTGCCAAAGTTCAAGTGAAGAACTTAGCTGTCATTTTGAGAATTGTCATCATCTGCATCATTTGAGAAACCATCAATCTTGAAGAACATGAGAATTCTGCCACATTATGCAGAAACCACATTCAGTAATGAATCTGTATCACTAGGGAAGACCTGAACTTGCACCAGAAACCATTGAACATTTTGTTACTTTTTGACAAAGTAACTGTGGGCTTAAGCCAATCTACATAGCAGCCCCAACCTTGTAATTTGCCTCCATTAGCCGGCACATTACATTATATATATAATTGCCCCCTGAAAGACAGTTACATGTATATTTAAAACCAAGCCAATCGGATTTCTTGTGCGCATGTGTGACCCACCACGAGGCTATCATTATAGTATGGGTATTGGGAATTCGTCACAGAAACGAAAGGCCCAGATGTGTCATTTATAATACAAAAATGTGGTAATTAAAACCTTTTTGCAAATTGCACATTTCTTCCTGCCTAATTAATATCAAAAATAAAACAATTGGGGCATTCGTCTGTCACCAGCACGGAAATGTATGTATTTATGAAGGGGGGGGGGGGGAGGTTTAAATACTACACCCACTCCGATGAGACTAGCTGTGTTTTGACAGAACAGGCCAACATGTTGCTTATCCAAAAGCTACCACCCAACCAAATGATGCTTTAAAAGTTGGTCGTTTTCGACGACAAAGAAACCTATATAGCGGCATTGGTTATCCAACGGTGTATGGATCATTTCCTTGAGACGAACGACCCACCATCGACAACTCGTATGGATTTCAGGTCATTATCGACGACCAACCATGCGTACTACAAGTCCCCACGCTATCCTCAGTGACGAGTACTTTGCATTGCGCGACCAATGGATTCGGGACGGCAATGGCCTTCTTCTCGTCTACTCCATTAGCCACCGCAGCACCTTCGATGGCGTCGAACGGTTTCGTGACCAATTATTCCGCGTAAAGGGTCACGTTGATGCTTGATGGGAACAATTGTGATAAGGTGACGGAGCGCGAGGTTACGCACCGGCTCGGGTGACTATCATTCAGTGCAGCAAATACAGCAGGATTATTGAGATCCTCCACAGAAAAGCCCAACAAACCCCTAAGTTAAATAAGAGAATGCCCATATTATACGCCCAGCTAGCCTGCTATGTGTCTAGGCCACTACCATCAATCTCAGCACCCTATAGCTAATAGAGAGCAGTAATCATCTTAAGTAAAAGATGTGACTTTATGGAGACCTCGTCTAAGACGTCTATCAATGTCGAGAAGTATTTCTACTCGGTCGTTCGGATGATCAGGGCCAATCTGGATGGCAGGTACCCCTCCCGCTTTGGCGGGAAGAAATTTAACGAGAAAAAGAATAGGTGTAATATTCAATAATATCGATGTTCCGGGAGCTGATTATGGGCGTCTTCGTGGCGTAGTGGACGGTGCAAGAGAAGAAGCTCGTGCGGTGTGCCAGAGCGTAATCAATTAACATTGTACCTCGCCCGATAATACGTTTAATCGTATTGTAAACTCATTATATCGGCACGGTTGTAAAGAATTTTATCGAACTAGGGAAGAGTATATATATACGTAATTTTAATATCTTGATGTATTATTGACATCCATAACAATCAAGACGGCATAAACCGCTTAACATCTACTTGTGCTACTAAATAATGGAACCAAAGAATTATGCACAAAAGTTTCCGTTGGATTGCGGAGTAGCGCGTCCGATATCAGAATAGGTATTATTCATCGAACTGTTGAATTTTCCACTATCGCCATATTGCTATTCCCGAACGGAGAGAGGCACAACATAACTAATACAGAAATAAGGTTGCATACCTTTGTGGCCGTGAGGTGCCAAACAGTAACGAGTGAATATACGTTCCGTATTCATTTGTGCAAACTCCATAACTCATAAAGGCTACCAATGACTTGTGTTTGATGTCCCATCTGCAAAGTGTTCTTGGCACCGAAAAACGGCATCAACTCTGAACAGTCTAGCTAAGCTTTACCAAAGCCAGGAAAAGAATGATAAAGCGGAGCCACTTTTCGAACGAGCGCTGTTGATCCAGAAAGGTTTGGGAACAGAGCACCCAAACATGGTGATACCTCCGAAAAATCTGGCGGGGCTTTAGAACAGCAAGGGGAAATATGACAAAGTGAACCGATGTATGGACGGGACTGTCGATCCAAGAGAAAGATTGGGATCAGGCACCCAAAAACGACATCACTTCTGAGAAATCTAGCTGCGCTCCATTACGTCTAAGGAAATCGTGATAAGGCGGAGCCGCTGTACGAGCCAGCGCTGGCCACCCTCCAAACCATTGCACTCAAACACGTGGAATCTGCGGACAATCTTTCTGGGCTTTACTGCAGCCAGAAGCAATGTGACAAGGAAAAGTCGCCATACGAACGGATGCTGTCGATTCGTGAGGATGTACTGGGATCAGAGAACCCAGGCACTGCAGCATAATATATCTGTGCAATTTGGGAGTTGATAGCACTACTGTGCTGATTTGTAGCAATTCTTTACGTATATCAATAAGTGAAGAAGTAGGCATTATTTGTGTAATATATTTGGTAACAATCGATCTCTATTCATAAATGAGCAATCTCTATCTATAGTAATGGAGTTGGCTCTACATTAGTAGTCAGCATTCTGATGATACAAGAGATGGACAGATTGTAGAACAGCTTACAGATTATAGTTTGTAACAGTGATAGATCAGAATAGAGAGATCAGTAGTAGCTTGGCATAAAGTTAGAAATTAACAATCAAATTTTGAGTTTTTTATTTAAGATTATTTTGTTAGATAACAAACAGTATTATCATCCTAGAGTATTCTCCAACAGTCTGAACAATAAACAGTATTATTGTAAGAACTTATAATAAAGCAGAATTGTCATTAGATATCTAGAGTTCTCTTGACCAAAGTTCATATTTTTAAAAATATTAATTAATATCTAAGTACTTTAATTGATCTACTCATACTCTATTTCCATGGCTTATAATTCCATGTAATCTATTTCCACTAGTCATCATACATCTTAAAGAGAATTAGTAGATTGGATTGATGAGTGCTTTTATAGCAAAGCCTGAAGAGTGATATTGTGGGATTGTAGATACTGTTTTTTTGCAATTATCAGCCAAAAGCTCATTGACCAAATGGCCTAGTGGCTGTTTCTCTGCCATTTCTCCAGTTTTCATAGAAATCAGATGATTTGATGACATAGTTCACATGACAAGTCAAGTCACTTTGCCCATCGCTACCTATACTCAACCTACCAGATGGATTAGGTGTGGCCATCTCCAATGGGATACTGGAGCCGTGTTGGAGTGATATGTCTATCTGCCAAGCAACACTATCAACTCGACATATAAGCACATGACATCTGGCTACGTCACACTTATAACATCATCTATTAGCAACCATGACTTGTATAAACATTGCTCCTTTTTCTCCCTTTCCACTCCAGTATTCTGGCTATTATACAACAAATATATATATATTTTAGATCATTATGTTTAGCCATCGGACTGCCATATGTGGTGAAAAAGTCTGTCTCAGAAAATGGCTGGAAAAAAACGACAAGCTCCGATATTCCATCAGAGATATTGAGATGAACGATCCACCTATTGTTCACTTTCATCAAAATATCCTGACATTAAAATACAGACGTCATTTCCACATTGTCACCATCATAAGTTATATTGAATTAAAGAGCGAATTCCCTCATGTGATTCTCAAGCATCTCATGGTGGAGTTGAAAGGAAATTTAATCTCCCGTGCATGAGATTTCTCATCACCTAACGAATTTATATTAGGTGCACATCGAAAATCATCCATATCCAGGAAGGCGAGGCTTCTAAATCCGAACATGTATGTGGCCACGGTTAACCTTACAAAAAAAAACAGTTCACAGCACATCCACAAAGGTAAGAATGGGCACACTCCATTCAATTTTGTAATAGAGGAGCATGCGAAATGGAAAGGGGTTTATGCAAAATTTGGGGCAGTTCTGGCAAGTATATACATGTCGGAAACTGTGGTCTTTTTTTTTTTTTTTTTTTTTTTTTTTTTTGGTGATAAGCAACTTTACTTTGCAAATGTATTGACAGATGAATTGTAAACGCATGTCTAGCGAACCATCGACGGAACCTGTGTTTGGCATTGGCGAATGCAGAAAACAAATGTTTTTTTTTAGAATGCATGCTAGGTAAAGATGTAAGCCTACTTTCAAGCTATCTAACCCGATTTTCATCATGTATGGGGATGACCAGATAAGGGTTGAAATAAATAAATAAATAGCATATGTCCGTTGTCCTGCCGCGTGACGTCTATTCAATTTAAGCGTGTCCTCTACATTTTACGTCATTCCGCACACACTCGTCAGGCCCCGATTCCGAGTTGATATGCAAATAAATAAAATATACTGCTAAGATGCTAGCGAAAGCGCATGGTCAACCAATCAGTGGTGAAGAAAACTTTTTCGCTGCTGAAGGCCAAGCATTGACACCCACGCACAACTGGAGTTGTGCGCCGAAAACAATGGTGGCAATTGGGCGGCAGGGAATGGCCAACTTTTGGTACGGGGCAGGTCGTCTTCCATGTGAGACGTTAAATCGCATGGCTCTACCGTACGGGAGTATGGGGTTCGTACGGGTGCCAACAAAATATGTCTTGTTAGAAAGCGCTGAATTTGAGTATTTTTATTTATTTATATCGTGTTCTCGGCTATAGAATGAACTACGGCCGACTCTTTTCTTTTCTTGACTGGTGCACGCCCACTGGTCTTGATAGCTTTATAGCCAACTGATGAGCCTAAGGGCAAAACCAACACACACTACCATGCCGAATCCGGTTCTCTACCATGTCACGCCTTCATCTCTCTTTTTTTTTT
>RBNI01007541.1:0-10204 GCA_003990745.1 Jimgerdemannia flammicorona | reverse complement strand
TAATAACTTATCTTTAAAGCTCTGGGAATATTCTATTAAGGAAAGTAGTTGAGGCTAGGGCTAGTTGAACTATAGTTTACAAGTTTTCTTTAATTATCTGAGCTTAAATCTAATAGTAGAAGTTTTTTGAAGTTTTATTAGTAGCTTGACTCATATAGATTGAGCTTCTTATATTTTCTATTAGTGCTTAAGACTATTGAATTGAGTAAAGAGCTAGGTCTTATAGATATTATATCAATTATAATAGTGACCTCAGAATGATGACATCAGTACAGAAGACAGTCTTTTCTTATAAGTCATCAGATTGGAGTATAAGAAGATTATATAGCATAACTTATCCAGGCTACAAGATAAGCAATGATGACCAACCATGAGTCATTGTGACCATAAGACAGATATCTTAAGAAATATAAAAGAAGAATCAAGAAACTACAGTAGCAGTAATCCAAATAAAGCTCACAGAAATAGTTCTAAAGACTTATTATAAATAAAGTACCTACTGCTTGCTAAACCTTAAGATCCAGAAACCACTAAGGCCCCTCAGTCCAGGAAAGAATGTTTTAAGACATCAGAAGAGCCATAGTGTAAGTGCACAACCTCCAAGCCACTGAAATCACACATCACTTCTAGAACAAGCTACTGAAATTACATGAGACCTTTGAACAAATCTGGAAATCATCTGCAAGATCATAAAGCTAAGTCAAATCAAAGCCACAGTGCATAAAGCTGAGTCAATATGAAGTCACGAAACACAAGATTTACACAAATAGGATCTTACCAATCAGGACCAAATACATATATACCAAGCACTGAGATGTGTTGAAACAGAAAACCAAAACAAACAAAACATACAACTACAACTCCTAAACATATACAAATATGACCACTGAGATCTACAACTGCATCCATGCTGACATTTGGAATGCCATTGTCAACCAAGCAACACTCCCTCTGCCCCTCATGAATATCCATAGCTTAGCACCTCTCTACTTTGTGGAAGTCTGATGGAATGCTCTGAACATACTTAGCAAAGCCTACCAAATTGGACAAATCTCAAGCTACTACCAGATCAGCCACCTCCTGGAAGACATGGTTGAACACTAGTATGATACAGATATTACCCAGATATCTCAACACCAGAAACTCATTGCCTACAAACATCAAGAACTCTTCTATGAGTATAGTATCTTTATTCCCTATCTCTGAGTTACTACTACCAAAATGGTTGCTATTCTGTCCTATAGCCAAATCAATGACATGATACAAAAACTCAACCATAAGTATATTGAGTATGTTCAGACCATAGACAGAACCTTCCCACACCCCAATAACCATATCCTGCAAATACCTCAAGTTGGATATACTATAAAGGATGTCTATGATATAATCTGATTTGATAAAGATAAAGCAGAAGACAACAATTCCTCCAATGCTAACATGACCTCTAGCCAAGGATCCCTACCAACTCTGATCATTCTACTGATCTTGCCAATGAACTTACAACAGTTCATAACTACCTACAAAACTTATTGGAACAATGACCACTGATATAAATACCAATCTGTATTTAACCCTAATTATTTCAACTATAATGAAGAGACTGAAGAACACAACCTGTACCTCCAGACAACTCTCAAGATTGAACCAACAACTCTGTCACCCAAGTATGAGCAACATGAACCACAGCCACCAGCTTACTACAACCCAGCAACTCATAGTATTATAACTTACAGAAAGTATGCAGACAGTGAATCCAATAAAAGCAAAGATAATGCACCCCTCCTTTACCCACCAATATCTTATCTAGTATATGAGACAGATGATGCTATCTTGTGAAATAGTGACAAAGTTTCAATATATTATTACCTTAGCAAATAAGGAGAGTTAATCTACAAACAACTCTTTCTAGATAACTACTTCATCAGAGATAATACCATTGATAGTGATATCATTGAAGACTACTCAGACAGTATCTAAATCTATAAATAGCTTCAGTCATAGTATAGTTAGATTAGCCTTATATAACATAACTGTAAACTAACTCAGCAGTCAGATGATCCCTTGACATGTCAGATCACACTTATACTATGTGACTGTATTCTGACTCAGCAAGGTACTAAGTGCTATATCTATATTCAGCATAGCCCAGATAGCCCCTCACTAGTATAAATACTCCCTCTCCCAGACCTCAGAATCTCAGACTTGAAGACTCAAACACACAAGAACATTCCTGAACACTTTCCCACAATATCCCTTTACACAACTATTCCTAATATAGCAATATCATAAATAGTGAATAAATTTATTTAATAATCTATAAATCACTCTTAAGTAAATCTACTCTTCATTAGGTCCCACTCCTAACCCTATCATGAAATTTCCTAATTAGGTATTATCTGTAGTGATACACCAATTCAACTAAGCTGGTCTTAGTTCCTTAAACTTCCTGAAATACAGAAAATCCTGAACATTCAGAACTAGTCCAAAAAAGAACTTTGGTTGAAATATTAATCTAATCTTGAAATCAATAAGCATAGAGGACATACTCCATATGAAATTAATTTTAACCTTAAGAAAACAGTCTTTCAGAATATTCAGAACTTCCAGAAAACTCTTCCAGACAACATTCAGGTTATACAATCTTTTGGCAACACTTTTGACACAGTTTCTGGAGATAAGCGACTAGTATTATGGCAACCAACGAGCATCCTGAGGTATGTACTAGGCAGAGTGGCCCTGGAGCATTCGAATGGTAGTAAGTGGGGAGAGGCCCTGGTTTGGGGGGCAGTATGAGGGGCCTGCTGGCAGGAGGACATGGTGGAGGAGGGGGAGGAGCTGGAGGTCAAGGGTCTGGCAGAGCGAGCTTTGTGGAGAAGGTGAAGGGAGGTCAGCAGGGGGCTGGCCTAGAGAGCTGGCTGAGGGGGGGGAAAGGGCTGGTGTGGGCTACAAGGCAGCAATCTCATGGGGGTGCCTCCCAGGAGGGCCATAGGGGTGGAGCTAGGGGGGTAGCGGCTGAGGCAGGGACTGCTGATGGGGGTGTGACAAGCGATCTGGAAAAAAATCTAGATGGAACTGCTGATGGTGAGCTGAGCAGTGGGAAGGGCACGAGGCCTGGGGATCTGGCAGATGGTATAATGGGACTGGTAGTGGCTCCATTACTCAAGAAGTCAATCTCAGAATTTGCAGTCACAGTATATTTCCAGGGCTTGGCAGTGATGGCAAAAATGGTACTGGGGCTGATTGTGAAGCAGATAAGTAGTGTGGTATCGGTTAAGTTCCTGAAGAGTCTTGAAGGGGTGGAGGTAGGATTTGAGGAGGCTGGGCCACTGGAGGAGGCTCTGAAGGCTGGAATGAGAGTGGGTGAGGTGTACGTACCAATGGTGAGATGCTTGCAGTGGGACCTGAGAGTAGTGCAGCTGCTGGTAAAAGGAGTTCTCACAGTCACTGCTGAAGAGATGAGGAAGAGAGTCAAGGAGATCATGGCAGAGTATGGGGAGATGGTCAATATTGGGTTCAGAGTGTGAGAAGGAACCTCCCTCCAGACAGGGGATGTTGATGTCAGGATTCAGTTGGCTGGGTGGGAGGCTACTGGGAAGGCACAGGACTGGCCCTCAGTGATGGTGTGGGGGGCTTTCTTGTGCAAGGTGACAAGAGTAAAGGGGAGTGAGGAGGAGGAAGAGGATTTTCTGGAAGCACTGGAGGAGTTAAGTGGAGCGGTGGAGAGGAGGGCGAAGGCATGGAAGGTATTTGAGGAGGTGACACACCTTGAGGTGGTTGGAGGGAAGCAAGTCCGCATCAACAAGGAGGTGTGAGAGAGGTCCCAAGGGTGCAGAAGGCAGAGGGAATTGTTGGTGAAAATGGGGGCAGAGGCGATGAGGATGACAAGCAATAGTGCAACTACTGGAGGTGCTGAGGAAAGTGTCTAGGCTACTAGTAGTGGAAAGAATGAGGAGGAGAGGCAGGTGGAGGCCGAGAAGGGGCTAAGCAAGAATCTATATAAAGATGGCACACTTGAGGTTTGGGAGGAAATCTGGGAGGATTCACCTTCACCCTCTCTCCTTATCAGAAGAGGTCCGGTAGGGAGAGGTAGAGTGGTGGAGGATGTGCCAATGCACGGAGCTCAGCAGGTGCACTTTGGAGTCCCAAATGCAGAGAAGGGGGGATTGGTAGAGGTGACTGGTGAAGGGGAATTGGTAGATGTCCTGGAGGAGGGGTGGAATGAGTTGGCAAGTATAGAGGCTGATATTATGATGTTGGATGGAGGGAGGCCAGCAACCCCTGGAGGGAAGGAGGTGGGAAACTTGCTCTGGGTGTGCTGGATGATGAACAACTTGGCAGCAGAAGAGCTGGGGGAAGTCGACCTCTAAGTGATAAGTGATGAGCATTGGGCAAGGATCCTGCAGGGTGAGAGAGTGGTGGAGGCACTGAAGGCTGAAATTCTGATGGTATACTTGGAGGAGGAGGGGTATGAGATAGATAAGGAGAGGGAAGCTGCTCTGGTGGTTGTGGCAGGTGAGCGGGCTGCCCACTGTTGGACTAAGCAGTATGGATTGCAGCTCTGGCAAGAGGCTTGCTTGGAGTACCATGAGGATTTTGAGGAAAAGGAGGATAGGGAGATGGCTGAGATTCTGGCTGAATTGGAGGCTAAGAGGGCCAAGGAAGCAGAAGCTATTGCTGAGCACAACCTGGATAGGGCACAGGAGGAAGTGGATATGGAGCAGTAGAGGACACATCTGAAACTATATAATTTCCCTTATGAATAGTACAACCAACATTTTTTCTTTGAATATGAATGGGTTGTGGGGTGCTTATCGACATAAGAACATTTTTACTTGGCTAAAGGGATTAGAGGCTGATCTCTTCCTCTTGCAGGATGTCAGGTATAAGGATGACTTGGATAGACTGGAATAGATGAAGAAGTGGGATGGTGTGGCAGTTTGGAGGGGCAAGGTCAGAATTCTGGTACAGAAGAGCAGAGGGGAGATACAGGATGTGCAGAGCTGGGGGGATAGATTGGTCTGGGGTGAGTGGATATGCACAGGTTGGGAGCCAGTCATGGTGGACTCCTGCTACTGCCCTGTGGTATGGGGCGAGCAGGTGAATTGGGTGACAGGCCTACAGGAGAGTGGAATTCTTGCAGAGGTTGGGGTAGATGTACTCAGTGGGGACTTCAATATGGTTCATGACATATTGAGGGATAGAACTGATGGAGGACAAGGAGCTGTAGGTCGGAGTGGAGGTCTGGCAGCATGGGAGGAAGTGGAAAGACTGAGTGCTCTGGTGGATGTGGGTAGGGAATGTTGGGGGAATAGAAGGATTGATTGGATTCTGACAGCCAGCTGCTGGAGCTTGGATGTTTAGAAGTCGCTGGAGGTAGAATGGTGTCCTTGGTCAGATCATTGGGGGCTTTTAGAGCAGGGACATTTTGGGGGGAGTGGGGATGGGCCTGGACATTGGTGTCTCAATTCCTCCTTACTAGAGGATAAGATCTAGTGGGATAAATGGGCTGAAGAAGTTCAATTGCAGGTAGAAGACTGGAGGCAGAAAGGTGTCCCAATTGATATTCAGTGGATGCAGATGAAGGAGATGGCCAGGACTTTCTGGAGTGGGGCTGGTAGGGAGGCAGGGAGACAGAGGAGGCGGCGGGTACAGTGGGCTTCTAGTAGACTATCAAGACTCTTGGAGGACTGGGCAAGACTGGCAACATTGGAGGGAGAAGTGGACTGGCAGTTGATAAGGGTAAGAATGGAGGTGGCCGAACTACAACAGATGCTGCAGAATGAGGAAGAGGCAAGGGTCCAGGGTCTGGCAGCGCAGCTTTGTTGGCAGGGGCTGGAGGATGGTGAGCAGCCCTCAAAGTTTCTCACAAGAGCCCTTTAGATGAGAAGAGTACAGCACAGGTAGGAGGGGGTAGTTAATGCCAATAGTTTATTGGTGCATGGAGTACAAGACATTCTTAGATTGTTAAAGGAGCACTGGAGTGGATTGTGGAGTGAGGAGGAGGGTGGGGCAGATGCTGAGGACATTGATCAAACATTGGAGGGTTGGCACCCTACCCGAGCAGATGGGTTGAGTGACTTAGTACTGCCAGTGCTAGAGGAGGAGATCCACTAGGTTCTTGCCATGACAACCTTGGGTATGGCACCTGGGGAGGATGGTCTGCCCTGGGACTTCTGGAAAAAGATAATAGGAGTCTCTGGAATACTGAGAGAGATGACAGTACTGTGTGATTGGATTCTACAGACAGGGAGATAGGTGGGAGAACAGGATCTAGGGCTGGTGACATTGCTTTATAAGAACAAAGGTAGCTGAGAGGACTGGAAGAACTGGAGGCCGATTATGCTACTGGATATGGATAGAAAGTTGGTTACCAAAGTGGTGGTTGCATGGCTGCAAAAGATAGCCCAGCAAGTCTTGGGTGAGGAGCAGCAGGGCTTTGTGGGAAGCCAGCTCATCAGAGATGGCACAGCATAGGTGCATGGCATTATTGAAGGGGCATGAGCCAGTGGACTGGATGGGCATCTGGTCTTTTTGGACCAGGAGAAGACTTATGATCAAGTGTGATGGGTCTGGCTGGCAAAAGTTTTAGATAGGATTGGGGTCCCATGACAGTTCAGGACTGCTATGATCAGCCTATTGGAAGGAAGTAGGGTGGTACTTATGTGTAATGGACATAGAGGGATAGCATTTCCCCTGGGTAGGGGGGTGCCCCAGGGGGATCCACTGTCTCCCATTTTGTATGCTTTGTCTCTGGAGCCCTTCATGGACAGAATCAGGCAGAAGATAGTGGGGCTATCTATCTTTGATGTCAGGTGGAAAGTAGGGGCATTTGCTGATGACATAGTGGTCAGTCTAGGATCAATTGCAGATGTTGACAAGCTCAAGGAAACAGTGGAGTGATATGAGGCGAACTCTGGGGCTAGGCTTAATTGGCATAAATGCAAAACAATAGTGTTAGGTAATGGTCTGGTGGGTGGGGAGATTATTGGCACTATTGTCTCTGCTGGTGAGGTAGTTAGGTACTTGGGTATTTATCTGTCAGTATATGGGTCAGTTCTATCCAGACTTTGGTGGGAGCAGAGGGTTGCATTTGGGAGGAGGCTCTGTGGAGTTGGGGGGGCTGCCAATTGTCTCTGGCAGGATGCATTTCAATTCTGAACATCTATTGGCTGCTGAAGGTGTGGTATCTGGCTTATCATCTGGACTTCCTGGCTTGGGTGGTGAAGTGATTGATGAAGCTGGCCAAAGGGTGGATCTGGGCTGGAAGGCGGAGTCAGATCAGCTGGGAGGTCTTGTCCTTACCAGTGGCAAGTGGGGGACTTGGGCTGGTTGACTTTTCTAAGAGGCTGCACTGCTTGAGAGCATGGTGGCTGAAGAGAGCAGTAGAGTTGAGAGGGAGTGGTTGGGTTCCCCTTCTGCAGAAAGTCTGGGAGATAAGATCCTCGCTGAGAGGTTCAACTGATGATCTCCTAGTATTTGTGGGCCTTCAGAACTCCAGATAATTGTGATACAAAGGCTTCTGGTGGAGAGTGGTAGAGGGGGTATGCTGTACTAGTATTAGGTGACAGGGAAATGAAGGGGAGGAGGCTTGGGACCCAGTGATGTGGAGATGGGACCAAGTGTTACTAGGAGATATTCCCTTAATTGAGTTTGATATTAGTGATGGGATTGAGTACCAATGGGGACCAGGCCAGGATCTGTGGCCTAGCAGTTGGTAGGGTGTAGGAATCGGCAAGGAGTGGGACTGGCATAATATTTGGGCCTAGAGTGCCAAGGTGAGGAGGTGGCTGCCGCCGAAGTACTGGGTGGTCTGGTGGCTTGTGCTGAGGCGAAATGTCATGCTTAACTTCTGCTCTAGTCACCTTATTGAGGGAGGCTGCTTCAACTGTGAAGAGTGTTATAATGTAGGACAGGAAGAGGGATATGTACAGATGCCTGAACATTGGCTAGGGGAGTGTGAGGTACTTAGTACCTTTTGGCAGAATATTAGGGATCATCTGGGAGTAGTATGTAGGGGAGCTGATGGACAGGAGCAGTGGGAGGATCTAAGAGGCTGACTGGAGAGAGGGGTGGGGAAGGAATGGCTAATATTAGGTTGGGCTTTGGCCATTTGGGTGGGACTGGCCAATCACTGGTTATTTGTTTTTGAGAATGAGAGGAAACTTGGCTCTGAGATCAGGCTGAGGAGGTGGCATAGCTTTATGGAAGACACCTTGATGGGCTGGTGGCTTGGTTGGGGGTTGAAGGGGGGTCAAAGATGTCATTTGGTAGAACAAATCTATAGGCAGAGTGGGGGGAGGGTTGGGGTTGTGGGTGAAAAAGTGGTCTTTATTCGTATGGATAGGGGGAGTGGCACCCCTATGGGAATCAGGTAGTGGGAGGGTAAATTGTAAAGTTATTAATAGACAGATAATAAAAGAGGGAGTCCAAGTGACTATAAAAAAAAAAAAAAACTCTTCCAGAACTATATAATAGTTACTCTAATAAGTAACCCTCTTACAGTAGACCATAGTGATAGAAGATGGACTTGAAGAAGATTCTTACAATCTTGAGTATAGTAGAATTGATAGTGATTGATTCAGTAACCATAGTCTTAGTCAGGCAGTCAATGAATATGACAATAGCATTAGCACCAGATTGAGTTCATAGTAGTTGAGTTACAAAGTCCATAGTGATTTGCTTGAACTTCTTGATAGAAATTGATAGTGGTTATAGCAAACCAGTAAGCACTTGTTTGGTAGACTTATTGCACTGATATAGATTACAGCTGGTAACATAGTTCTTAATTTCCTTGACCATGTTTGGCCAATAGTAGTGATGTTGGATATTCTTGACAGTCTTCTCAATTCTCAGATAACTGGCAAAAAGAAAGTCATAGTATTCTTACAAAACCTTATAGTATAGATTCATGGTTTCAGATAGGTAGACTTGATCTTAATAATAGATTAGGTTATTCTTGATAGTATATATATCCTTGAGCTCATTTGAGAAAACTCTAGTAGCAACTATGTCTTCTTTGTAAGCTTGCCTGATCTGGTCTAGGAATTCTGATACCAAGGTGACTTGCATGATTATGGCAAGATCTGGGCATCTTGATAAGATATCTGATACTACAAGTATCTTGCCAGGCTTGTAGATGATTATTGGATTGAAGGTTTGAAGCTTGAGGCTCTACTTGGCTTATAGATATGACAGAATAGATTGGGTATTAATGTATTTAAGAAATTGATGATCAGTAATGACATCAAACTCAATATCTTCTAGATAGCATTATCAGTGGTCTAGTATATGTATTATTGCCAATAGTTCCTTCTTGTGAGTAGCTAGCTTTTGTTTAGCTAGGGCCAGCTTGTAGAACTCAAAAGTAATAGAGCAATGTTCTTTGTCATCATCTTATAACAGAACTACTCCAATGGCAAAGTTCAATATATCAGTAGTGACCATGAATTTTAGGCCTTGATCTGTATTATACAGAACTAGAGTATGGGTTAGGTAGTTCTTGAGTTCTTGAAAGACTTGTTGACAGAAGAGGTCCCAGGTATAGAGTATATAGTAGTCTGAGTGCAGAGCCTTTCTCATGAGGTTAGTCAGTAGCTCAATAATGCCAGAGAAGTTTCTGACAAAGCAGTAATAATAACCAGCTAGACCAAGGAAGGATTGAAGTTCTGTGAGGTTTGATGGAATGGGCTATTCTTCAATTGCTTCTATCTTGTATGGATCTACTTAAATTCCTTATATAGAGACAATGTGGCCAAGGTATTTGACTTGTTTCTTAAAGAATTCACACTTCTTGAGCTTGGTATAAAGCTTGTGTTTTTTGCAGGATCTCCAGGACTATTCAAATATGTTTAAGGTGTTCTTCTTTAGTTGTACTAAAGATCAAGATATTGTCAAGATATACTAACAGGAAAATAAATAGTTAGTCCTTGAATATCTTATTCATCAGGGTCTGAAATGTGGTGAGTATATTGGTGAGACCAAATACTAAGACCAGAAATTCATAGAGTCTAAAGGGGGTCATGAATGTAGTCTTGGGAATGTCTTCTGGCTTAATTTGGATCTGGTGGTATCCTGACATAAGGTCTAACTTGGTGAAGTACTTGGCATTCTTGAGAGCATCAAAGATTTGATCAATCAAGGGTAGTAGATAGCAGTTCTTGACAGTGAGTTTGTTTTTTTTTTTTTTTTTTTTTTTTTTTTTTTT
>RBNI01007540.1:0-10204 GCA_003990745.1 Jimgerdemannia flammicorona | reverse complement strand
TCACCTATGTATTCATCACTTGTTCATCTTCAGAACGCATCGATTATGTAGGAGGCATCGGCGATGTGGGAGTGCGCGTACTGGCCGAGTCTCTAAAGCGAAACACGACCCTGACTGAACTTTACATCGGCAGTATGTTAGAACTGTGATTACATATCTGTGACAAATTCCAACTCACCAGTGCATGTTTGTTCATCCATCCCCTGTTCGCCTTTAGGTGACGAAATTGGTACTGAGGGAGCACTCGCACTGGCCGAGTCTCTGAAGCAGAATGCTACCTTAACTACGCTGAATCTCTGCTTCAGTATGTTTTGAAGTTTTTGAAGCGCTAGCTGCATCTGTGTGATGAGTTCTGACCAGCGGCTTATTCGTGTTTGCTTACTCATCCTCTGTTCATCTTTAGGTAACAAAATCGGAGCTGAGGGAGGGCGCGCGCTGGCCGAGTCTCTGAAGCAGAACACCACCCTGACTGCACTGAGGCTTTGTGGTATGGTTTAACCTTATGAAATATTTGCATTATGTGATGGCGTATTTGCTCATCCATACCTGTCCTTTATTAGGTAGCGAAATTGGTACCGAGGGAGCAATCGCACTGGCCGAGTCTCTGAAGCAGAACACAACTCTGACTGCGTTGGATCTTAGCCGTATGTTTGAACTTGGTGAAATGTTTTTTGTAACTGTATGGTGGTTCCAACTGACAAGCCATTCATATTTTTCATATACCTTGTTCATATTTAGAGAATAAGGTTGGTGACGATGGAGTAAGTGCATTGGCCGAGTCTCTGAGGCAGAACACCACCCTGACCTCACTGTATCTTATCTGTATGTTTTTACTGTGTGAACTGTTGTTTGCAGCTATGCAATGTGTTCCAACATATACACTTACCCTCCCTCATCCCTATTCACCTTCAGCAAACGAGATTGGTGACAAGGGCGCACGCATTCTGATCCAGTCTCTGAAGCAGAACGCCACATTGACCACGCTAAACCTAGAAAGTCAGTATGATTCTGTTTTTACTACATGACGTGCTTTATGTTTGTCTCTTGTCAGTTTTTGCTCATGTGCTATTGGAACGTATTAGGGAATGCAATCAACGACCCGATGGTATGTCTATTAGGCAACGCTCTGAAGCGAAACACCACTCTGACCAAGCTATATGTCCAACGTATGTAGGATCCGTGCGAACTGTTACTTTGAGCCTCATTATGTAATTTAGCTCATTACCTTTTTTATGTTTGCTAGGTTATGAAGGAACAGCTTCAAGCCTATCACTTTGTTTTCAGTACAAGCCAGCCAAAAATCCTCTTGACCAGATCCGGGAAATTCTCAAAAGCGCTGACTACAATTTTATGTCAAAACTTAAGGGCAGCTTTCCCAGTGATGACAAAAAACTTTTGGAATGCTTAAGCATGCTCCAAATTGAGGAAATTGCTCCTTGTATGGTTTGGATACCTTATAATGAATTTATACAGATCGAACCATTGGGTCAAGGTGGATTTGCCACTGTATACAAAGCCAAAGTAAATTGTGTTGGAAAGAAAAGAACTGTCGCATTGAAGATGTTGAATGGAAGTGATCTTGTTTTAGATCAATTGCAAAATGAGGTATGTATAAGTTATTCTGTTACAGCTATAACGTTATTTTCACATTCACTGATATTGGATCATCTGTGCTGCATTTTGTCATCGCCAGCTACTACTCAACACCTATCTTCGGCTCAGCAATCGTCGAGTGGCAACACCAGCAGTCATTGGACTATCAAAGAGCGACGTGGGGACTTATATCTTGGTAATGGAGTATGCTAGTGGTGGCAACCTTGCACAACTCCTTACCCAGTATCCGCCAAAATCGTGGTCGCTTGTATGGCAACTTGCTGCAGAAATTACTCGACGATTGCAAGTGATTCATAAAGCTGGCTTGATTCACAACGACTTGCACCCCGGAAACATCGTGTTCATTACTGGGACCAACCCCATGATCATTGACGTCGGCATAGGCCAAACAGTAGGGTATTTCCGTGAACGTGATGGCTCCTATGGTCGAATGGAATACCTTCCACCGGAAGCTATCGACCTGGATGAACCTTTCACCCAAAAATCTGACATATACTGCCTTGGAACAATTCTATGGAGGCTTACGACAAATTATTGCCCCCGTGGAACAGCAAAAAATCCGCCCGATGCCGCTGCCTCTGCTGGATTGCGTGAAGAACCGATTCCCGGCACGCCAATCGAATATTTGAATATCTACAAGAGATGCTGGCATCCTTTCTCCGAAATGCGACCGACCATCGAGGAAGTGTTGAGAGATCTTGAAGATATAGAGATGGAGATCGCAAATGAGGATTGGCTAGATGATGAAATTGCAAATCATCTGGAGAGAATCCATGGCGAGATGGCTGAAGAGGCTGATTTCGAGTTTTTCGGTGGTTCCGTCAGTCGTTATCACACAAATACCGAGCTAGAAAGACTTACCACTTCTGCATGAGCAATATTTATATATTCAGGCAAGTTTCGCCATATATCCAAATGATCAGATATCTGGGCGAGCAGTGGTATTTCCGCCTGAATGTCGTTTTGTTTTCTAATTCTTATGCTCCTTATTTCAACATAGTGCGACGAGATTTGGAGCGATGTGACTGGTACAGATGTGATAGGTTTACGATTGACGATGGACTTGTTCAGATAGGAATGGGAGATGTATTGTTAGGGGAAATGTAGCTGGTTGGAGGTATTCAATTTCAAGTTGCGCACGCTGTATTCACATCGAGTCCAAATAAAGTAGTATGTCAAAATAAATTTATTTGAGATAAAATGGTATCTGATAAAGCACATAATATATTGTCGCGTCGTTCTACATCATCGGTTCTCCACCGGGTAAACTTACAGCAAGTTCAAGTATTTCTGCCAGCTCCTTGTTGGCGGATTCGTGGCCGAGGTGGCGATGTGGAAGGGACGCGTGTTCCACTTAAACCCCGATATCTGGCAATGTGAATATTTCCCTTCTCTATTCGTCCACACTTCGAGAAGATGATCGTGCGAGGGAGAGTAAGCGCTTGGTTGCTTTCGAGTCGATTGACCCCAAATCGACCGTCCTCAAGTTGAGGCATGAACTTGAACTCGGTTTTGAGCCGTATGGCGAATCGCAGTAACCAGACTTGTCGCATATTCAATCTTGAAGAGATCAGCGGGGAATGGTGACGTTAGGTATAGCGATATTGAGATGAATGTATTTAATACCAAAGCGTTTGAGGAATTCCTGGGCTATCTGACGTAGCAAGATGTGGTGAAACTTCCACCTCATCGATATATAAATCCAAAATGAGTAAGTAAGCGTAAATATATGTCGTGTCGCTCTTCAAGTTTTACGAGATGAAGACCTGAACTTGGTGGCGGCGTGGTAAAACCTTTTGGACGGCGACGACCAATATTAAGGTAGACGATCAGTGAGTAGCAGTGGTGTAATTATGCAATTTCTGATACTTACGGAAAATGTTGTTTCCTATTTCTCCGAGTAAACACGGCTGACTCTCTAAGCGTTCGTCCGGTTGATGGCGATATTATTTTCTTAAGGCGAGATCACGAAGCTGGAAAACTGAAGATCACTCGGTCTATATTTCGAGTGATGGAAACGACAATCTGCCAGGTGCTGGAGGTTCCAAAAAAGAATGAGTTGAAAGGATGGTCAGACGAAGCGTGGCAGACATTTAGTACTGAAAGAGTTTCATTTATTGAATAGTTAATTTTTCAACTTTATCAATATATCGTAATGGCTAATGAGATGCCAATAGTAATAAAATCATTATAATTACATTAGGATAGTATTCCGGTTTGTTCTCATACAAGTATACATATTTCAGTATTTCAATCTGCCATTAATTTAGACAAAAGTACTGAAAATATGGCCAAGCTAAAGGTATTATTAGTAATACGATGGTGAAATAACTGATAACAGAGTATATTAGAAACGATGAAGTATATTATATATGAAAGAATATATAAAATACAATAAATATGTTAAGTATAAAAGTATGTTAGAGTATTTAGGTATAAAGTGTGTGCGGAAACGTTCAACTCAGCGATTTTTCGAGATTCTCGCTACCTAAGAGTTAGCACTTGATATTTAGTGGTGATAAAAATTATTATTCCGAGGGGTATAATGCTTCACCCACCCAAAGCCTCCATCTCCACCTCCACCCCCGTCCTGACCATGCCCCTCCTCTCCTCCTCTTTCCTCTCTCTCTCGCACCGACACATCTCCTTCCTCGCCCTTATCACACCCTGCTCCTCCCCTTCCCTTTCCCATCTCTCACACACCTCACAACAAAACACCTTCCCGTCCGCATACCTCCCCGCACGACACTCATCACAACATAGCACTAGCAGATGACAACTGGCGCCCGCGCACTTCGTATATCGGTCTTCGCGTGTGACGGCACAGATCTGGCACCAGGATATAATGACACCCGCGTCATCCCCATTCTCCCACCCACCCTTACCCTTTTCATCGAGACCAAGTGACTGCCGCGCATCGAAGATGTAGTTCCTGCCGCGCCAGAGCGAGTCGATGATTGCTGAGGATCTGGTAGCCGACACAGGGTCGGACTGCAACTGCTGCTGCTCCTTGACCCACTCTAGGTAGTTGTGGATTCCACCGTCAAGCATCAGGATCTTGGTGCGGAGGGCACCTTCGGTGTGAGAGAGGGATTGGCGGAGGTAGGCGGTGGCCTTTTCGCAACGGATGCCGCTGATTAGGGGAGAGAAGTTTTTGGGGTGGCGATGAGATCAGACGCACGATATAAACATCTCAAGAATGTATACCAGCCGAAAGAAAGAAAGACAGCAAAAAAAAAAAAAAAACCTCGACAATCTCCTTATCATCTCCACTCACCCGGTACAATACGCCAGCACGGTTTTCCCCTCCCACGCGGCCCTATTTCTTTCCACGAAATCCGGGAACGCGCCGAACCTCCGAATCGGTGGACATAGGGCTCCATCAAACCTACCAATTCTGCTCTCATAATAATTTCTCGTATCTAGGCACACATACTCGCCCGGATTTTCCCTCGCCTTCTTCAGCAATCCAAAAAATTCCGCAGGCGATACCTTCCCGTCTGCGCCTTCCTTGACTCTGAGGCCTGGCACACCTAGAGGACAAATCTCGTCGACGACGCGGACGGATAGTGATGGGAAGACGTGGGCGCACCCCGATGAAGGTTTGAAGAAGAGATGGCGACGGCGTGTGAAGGCAGTATCGGGATCCTCTGCGGAGAGACGGCCGGCCGCGAGAACAGGATGCCGTGAGATCCAGTCAACGTAGGAGGCGATGGATGGGTTGATACCGGCAAGGGTCGCGTTGATGCCCTCGGCCGCGATGCGGATCTTGCCTGTGAGGCCCAGGCGCGTGCACAGGTCGTGATGGTGCGCGGCGAAGAGAAGTGGGTCGGAGACGGGCACGTATTTGTAGAAGAGGATCACGGTCGAAAAAGTTGGATCGCATGCGCAGGTGAGGGTGACGGGGTCGGAGGAGCCCTGGAGATGTTAGATTTGACGTGTTATTGATGCCCACATTGGAACTCATACAATCAGAGCTCCTAACCCGACTACAAACCTTCTCCGCTCTCCTTCTCCTAAACCTCTCAACCAGCTCTTCCTCCCCCTTGCTCCTCCCCTCCCCTTTGAGTCGCCTCAGAAACACCTCGCGCATCTCGTCCAACTCAATCTGGTGCTGGGAATGGACGTGCCGGGAGACGCTCTCCAACGTCACGTACACCTTGCCGCAGCAGACCCAGCGTCCTGCTTCGGAGGCGTCGTTCGACTGATGACGGGCCTCAAGGAAGGTGTTGATGGCCTGGCGCTTCGCGGCGCGTTCGCGGGCCGATGGCTTAGGCATGGCGTGAATGTCAAAGCCGCAGAATGTGATGTGTTGTCACAGCCGAAAAGACAGTCACGCTTCCCTCACTTCCCCAATTCCGCAAAACCTGAATGCCTTTATTTCACCAAGTCTTTCTGAAATTTTTTATCCTTTTACGGAATCACACATTGTCAAAAATTCCCGAAACTATACAGATGAGTTTCGTCTCAACCGTTTACTTAGCGACACCTGTATTGTGGAGAAAATTTTGTTAAACACATGTCAAACACACGTAGAGCATCCCAAAATCGAGATCGTGGGACCTACCAATGACACCGCAGGCCAAGCGGTCGCCAGCGTTACCGGTGGTAATGGAGAGTTGGTCGCCCTTCAGACCGAGGTCGTCCTCGTCGGCGTGGATAACGACGGTACGGCTGTGGGTGGTTGAAGTGTTAATGGTTAATTATGTTAGATAAACATAGTTTGAGCAACTGTTAAAAAAACAGAGGCAGGTCTTCACGATGGCCAGAAACTGTACGATGTCCTTTTCTAACTACTCAGCCAATTCCCCTTTACAAACATTCCTGGCGACAAAGTAATACTTTGACTCCGCGTTCATTTTTCTTAATCTATATTTTCACTATGAAACATTCGTGCCCATCCCTCGTCCTGATTGCCACCACCTACCCAATGACGGAGTAGGGACCGATCAACTTGACCTGATTGTCGGTTTTGGTGAATTCGGCGACACCAGCGTCATTGGCAAAAACGTTGCCGAGGTCACCGGTGTGGCGAATGTCTTTATCCGGGGCCCCGTGATTTTTGCCGTGGGGATTGTAGTGGGCGCCGGCGGAGACACAACCTAGTACGAGTGAGGAAAAAGGACGTGTGAGAAGGGGTTGAAGTCGGAAGGAGTGGGGCGTATATGCAACGCGTTTGTACGTGTTGCACATTACAGGAAATGCGCCAAAAACGGATACCCACGAGTCAAAGGAGCGAAACGTGTCAAACCCCTAACCCCTACACCCACACATTACATACCATTGGTGTTATCGCCAAACTCGTGAATGTGGAATCCGTGGTTCCCTTTCTTGAGGCCGGTGATGGTGCCCTTGATGACAGTTGAGGCGGACTCGTTCTCCTGGGAAAGGAGGATGGTGCCGGTGACGGAGGGGCCACCCTTGAGAACGGCGACAGCATTGACCATGTTTGCTATGTAGAATGTGAATTTGGGTTCAGAAGCACTGAGTAGAGAATACAGAGAACGGGAGGTGCTGGGTAAGGGGTGAGGAAGGTGAATATTTATTCAGAGAACTGACAGGGGTTCCCACATGTCGTCACGCAGACACGGGACGGGAGACGGCGTCAACCCCCTTGCAGAATTGATCAGCATGGCGTTTTTTTTTTTTTTTAGCTTATGGTTTTGGTTTTTGGGTTTTGTTTTTGTAGCGAAGCGAAGCACTGGTACCATGGGGGAACAAGGGATGACGCGTACACAATGAAGGTTGAGAGATGAAACTGGGTGAATCATGGTAGAAATTATCCGGCCTCTTGTCAAATACGTCAAAACCAATCTGTGATTTATCTAGAAGAATATTTTGTATAGCCAATAGCTTGATAGTGAATTTGTATATAACATTGGATAAGTAACATTGGATAAGTAATACCAATTATTGATATTAAATATTATTTTTCTTTATTAAATTTAAATATTTTATTAGATAAAATAATAAAAAATTTGAGTTTTATTTTATAATTAAATAAAATCATTATGATTATTATAATTATTATGATTATTAATTTTTCATTTTAATTTTATAAATTTTAAATTTATATATATTTTTTAATAAAAATTAATTTTTAATTTAATTTATTTTGATGGTTAAATTTCTTGATATAACTTTTTGATTTTAAATTTAAATAAAATAAGTATATTTTTGAGTTTAATAATTATTAATAAAAAAAGTAACCATTTTAATATTTAAATATTATTTATTATATTTAATTAAAATAATTTTTTTTAATTAATTTAAACAATTTAATTTATTGTTTTTTTTTTTAATTAAAGTTTAAAATAAGAATTATTCATATATTTTTAAAGTTTAAATATTTATAGTATTTAAAATATTTATTTTTAGATATATTTTTATTTAATTAATTTATAAATTAAAAATTTAAGTTTTTATATTTCTTAATTTAACTTTAAAGAGATAAATTTTTTTAAGTTAGATATATTTCAATTAAAATTTATAATATAATAATTTCTTAGTATTTCTTAGTTATAGTCTATTTTTGCATCTTTTTCTCTAGTCTTTTTTTGTCTTTTCTTAAATATTCTACAAAATTCTAATATCTTTCAAATACTTAGAAATTCTCTCTTAGTACTAAGACTTTACTAGAACATTTTTATCTTTTCTAGATACTATATCTTATCTTAGTTAGTTATAGAATCTTTTGAAATATTATAGAATTCTATTAGTTATCTTTATCAAGAACCTATTTTCTGGCTTTTCTCTTTATTTCTAAGATTCTTCTAGATTCTTCTTTCAGATCTATATAAATATCTCTATCTTCTGCTTGAATAAAGAATAGCTTATTTTCTCTAGAAATTTTTTAAGATCTCTTGAATCTATAAGTATCTCTTTAGTTCTATCTGAATACTTCCAGATTTAGTTACTTCCTCTTAAAGAAACTAAAACCATTATACTTAGTAGCAGTAGTAAAGTTATATCTTATCTTATTAAGAAACCTCATATATATATTCTATAAAAAAAAAAAAAAAAAAAAAAAAAAAAGAAACCTCATATAAATATAGATATTCTTTCCTCTTTCTTCACTACTATACTAGTTATAAGATTTTGGTAGACAATCTTTTAAGTTCTTTTTTTATAACTTTTACTCTCTCTATCTCAGATTGATTTACTATATCTATTGTAAGATAGTAGGAGAGAGATATTGGTTATCTCTTTATTGATAATAAATTATCTTTAGCTATATCTAGAGTATACTCATTTTGGTACAGTACCTTTTTTCTTTTACTATTATTAATAAGATATTATTATGATATATTACAAGCTATATAGAGAGTTGGCCAATCTTAGATATTAAGTACTAGTGTAGATTATCTATAAGTTGTCAGTATTTATAGTAGAGCTCTCTGAGCTTTAGTAAGCTTTCTGATGAGTATAGTTTTAGTATAGATAACTGTTTTTCAGATAGTATCAGAATAGGAGAAAAAATGACTATCACTAGTACTCTCAAATAAATTAAATCAATTTAAATTGAATTAAATCAAATTGGGGATTTTTCAATTTGAATTAAGTTCAAATTGAATTAAATCTTAAATCAAATTTGACTTTTGATTTAATTCAAATCAAATCAAATTGAATCTTTAATTCAATTCAATTTATTAAGAGTACTAGCTATTACAGATAGATAGAAGGATAATTATGATAGACTAGTTGGGTGCTAGACTGATAATAACTATTAGAGTTATAGTAGATATTATCTTAGTGGGGCCTTTTGATTGGTTAGCAGACAGTGGGATAGTATAGTAATTGATATCTTAGCTATATCTAATTAGAACTAAGAGTTGATATAGTAATGTAATTAAGGCCTATAGGTTTAGAGAGTGGGATCTTTCTTATTTAACAGTATCTAACTAGAACCTTCTACTTAGACATATATGAATACTATATCTATTCCTACTTACTAAGAAATAATTATAGCAATTACTGAATCCTTAATTTCAAAAAGATTTCAATATCAGCAATCAAAGACAAAGACAAGATAAATGAATTTTAGTCCTCAGATAAATACAATTATCTATCCTAAAGACTTTTAAGAAAATCTATAAGGAAGAGTAAAAGATTCTCTCTCACCAATCTGTGGATATCCTTATAATTAAAGATAATAACAATAGTGTTTATATTATTACTCAAGCTCTTCAGATCACTCTATTTACCTATGACAAATATAAAAAAAGGTACTCAACAAGTAAGAAAATTAAACAGTAGAATAAGAGATTTATTAAATAAGAATACTGTAATTATGAAAAGACCTTTATCTATTACTAGTATAAATATTAAAATGTCTACCTCAGTGAAGATACATATGTATATACCTATAAGAGCTGAGTCAAGAGGAAGAATCCCACCTTACAAGAATTCTGAATTTTCTGGCCTATCAGAAATACAAAGAGATTAACTATAAAAGAGACTATAAAGTCAAGAACAAGATCTCTATCTGAGATCTATGATTAGAAATTCTTACTATTATTTATTAGTATTGCTGGTCACACTAAGATAATAAAGAGTTAATCTCACTTTCATCTTTTTTTTTTTTTTTTTT
>RBNI01007539.1:0-10205 GCA_003990745.1 Jimgerdemannia flammicorona | reverse complement strand
ACATCCATATCTAGCATAGTCCAGATAGCCCCTCACTAGTATAAATACCCCCTCCCCCAGACCTCAGAATCTCAGACCTGAACAATCCGAACACAACTTCTGAGCACTTCCCCACAATATCCCTTCATACAACTACTCTTAGTATAGCAATATCATGAATAGAGAATAAATCTATTTAATAACCCACAAACCACTCTTAAGTAAATCTGCTCCCCGTTAGGTCCTACTCCTAACCCCATCACGAAATTTCCTAATTGGGTATTGTCTGCAGCGATATGCCAATTCAACTAAGCTGGTCTTAGTTTCTTGAACTTCCTGAAATACGGAAAATCCTGAACATCCAGAACTAGTCCGAAAAAGGACTTTGGTTGAGACGTCAACCCGATCTTGAAATCAATAAGCATAGAGGACGTACTCCATATGAAATTGATCTTGACCATAAGAAAATGGTCTTCCAGAATATCTAGAACTTCCAGAAAACCCTTCTAGAACTACGTAACAGTTACCCTAAAAAGCAACTCTCTTACACTGGTACTATAAGTGTCTTGCTAGGCTTACGGATGATCATTAGATTGAAGGTTTGAAGCTTGAGGCTCCACTTAGCTTATAGATATGACAGAGTAGATTGGGTGTTGATGTACTTGAGGAATTGATGATCAGTAATGATATCAAACTCAATACCTTCTAGATAGCATCGCCAGTGGTCTAGTACATGTATTATTGCTAGTAGTTCCTTCTTGTAAGTAGCTAGCTTTTATTTAGCTGAGGCCAGCTTGTAGGACTTGAAAGCAATAGGGTGATATTCTTTGCCATCATCTTGTGACAGGACTGCTCTAATGGCAAAATTTGATGCATTAGTAGTGACCATGAATTTTAGGCCTTAATCTACATTACACAGAACTGGAGCATAGGTCAGGTAGTTCTTGAGTTCTTGAAAGACTTGTTGACAGAAGAGGTCCCAAGTATAGAGTACATAGTAGTCTGAGTGTGGGGCCTTCCTCATGAGATTAGTCAGTAGCTTAGCAATGTCAGAGAAGTTTCTAACAAAGTAGTAGTAATAGCCAGCTAGACCAAGGAAGGATTAGAGTTCTGTAAGATTTGACAGAATAAGCTATTCTTCAATTGCTTCTATCTTGTGTAGGTCTACTTGAATTCCTTGTACAGAGACAATATAGTCAAGATATTTGACTTATTCCTTAAAGAATTCACACTTCTTGAGCTTGATATAAAGCTCATGTTTTCGCAGGATCTCCAGGACTATTTGAATGTATTTGAGGTGTTCTTCTTTAGTTACACTAAAGATCAGGATGTCATCAAGATATACTAACAGGAAAATAAATAATTAGTCCTTGAATATCTTGTTCATCAGAGTCTGGAATGTGGTGGGTGCATTGGTGAGACCAAATACTAAGAGTCTAAAGAGAGTTATAAATACAGTCTTGGGGATATCTTCTAGCTTGATTCAGATCTAGTGGTATTCTGATATAAGGTCTAACTTGGTGAAGTACTTGACATTCTTGAGAGTATTAAAGATTTGATCAATCAAGGGTAGTGGATAGTAGTTCTTGATGGTGAGTTTGTTGAGTATATAATAGTCTATATATATTTGCAGGATACCATCCTTCTTCTTGATGAATAAGACTGGTAAGCTATAAGGAGATTTGCTTGGCTAAATGGCTCCTCATGCAAGTAGTTCTTCTAGTTCCTTCTTGACTGCTTCAATTTCAAGTGGTGACATGTAGTACATATGTTTCTTAGGTGGTACAGCTCCTGGGGTCAGTTCAATTTCATGATCAACTTCTCATATAGGTGATAGACCAAGTAGCTTGTCTGGAAAGATATCCTTGAATTCTTCTAGCAGTAGCTTGATGCTTTCATTGACTAATAGTTTCTTGTCTTATTTCTTAAAGTGGATTATTATAATAAAGGTATACATTGCCTTCTTGAGTACTTTCTTGTACTATATAGCTGACAGTATTGCAATCTGGGTCTTGCTCATAGTCTTGTCTATCTTGATCATAATGATAGTTCCATCTTGAAGTAAGGTAACTTTGTTCTTGCACTAATCAATATCTGGGTTGTGTTTTATAAGCCAGGGTTTTCCTAAGATCAGGTCATAATCTCTTAGTGGTGCAACCTCGAAGTCTACTCATTCCCAATATTTCTAGATCTTGATAGGTAGTTTGGCAGTAATTGACTCAATGAGGTACAGAGTACTGTCTGCAGTAACTATACTATTGTTCTTGGGTACAAGCTTGGTAAGGATCTTAAGGCTTTCAATGAGATTCTGATTGATGAAGTTCCCTGCAGCTCTGCTGTCTATGAGTAGTTGAACTTCTTTTCCTTTAACTAGGCCTTTGAAAATAAGTATAGCTTGAGCTCAATTTTCACTAAGACTTGCTGCTTGATCAGTACTGCCAAAACCCTTTTGATCTCATTTAATTTCAGAGAGTTCTTAAACTTCTGTAATTTTAAGTTGACTGGCTTTTTCTAGGATCATTTGTATGACTCAGTCTCCTTCTTTAACTGTGTAGTCTTGATCCTTCTAGTTGACAAGCAAGACTTGAACTTGTCCTCGAAAGTCTGGGTCAATGACACCAGTGCCTATATTTAAATGATATTTGATACTGAGTCCTGATTATAGTACAATTCTAGCATAATGTCCTTCAGGGCATTGAACTGCAATTCCAGTAGGTACTAGAGTGTAGCTCTTGGCTGGAATAGTGACTTGTTTGACTAAGTGTAGTTAAGACCAATGGCTTCTTCTGTTTGATATTAAGAGACCTAGGTCCTCAGATGAAGCTTCTTGACCTTGAGCTCAAGTTGACTAGTAGTGAGATTGACAGGTATATCCTTAGACAATACAGTGACTAGTCTTGAGGGTTTGCTAGTCTTCCTAGAATATTTGGTTATAATGTGTCTTATTTGGCAATAGAAGAAATAGGCTCTGGATTTCTTCAGGCAGTCCTTTTCTTCAGGAGTAAGCTTGGTGTTCTTTTTTTTCATGGTATCTAAGTCCATTGGTACCAGGCCAACTATCCTTGATCAGTTTCTATAATAGTTCTCAAAGTAGTTCTTCTTGTGGTATTCTGGTTTGAAGTAGTTACCAAAGGTGATAACATCAAATCTATCAGTGATTCTCATAGCTTCATCAAGAGTTTTGGGCTCTTCTAGCTCAACCTTGACTTGTGTGTTTCCTTTCAGATCTTGGACATAGTGATCTATCTTTTCATCCTCAGATACCACTGGTAGCTCAAGTAGGATTGATAAGAATTATGCATTGTAGCTTTGTACAGACTTGAGTTACTTGATGTTTGCTAGCTTGTCCCTGGCTAGCTTGGTGGTATTAGCAGGCTTGAACTGCTTGTGAAGGGCTCTCTTGAAAGCTTCCCAATCTCTGATTCATACATATGAGTATACAGATATAACTATAATATGATTGTACTACTAGATAGCTGCATTTCCTCAAAGAAGTGTGACAGCAAATTGGACTTATATGTCATCTTCCATTCTTGTGAGTTTGAAGTATTGGTTCAACTAGAAGGTCTATACATCTGTAGATAGTTCTCCTTGATGGCTGTCAAAGATATCTGGCTTGAGTGGCTTGAAATTGGCTAATACTATGGCAGGATGTGATGTTCCCATAGTTTGTGTTTTCTGATATTCTAGTTGTACTTGAAGTTCTTGAATTTGGTGAGTTATAGCATTGATCATATCTTCTATATTGAGCTGCGATCCTCTTGCTTCTTCTGTAGCAGAGGGGTCTGACTGATAGACTGACTCTTCGTAGCTCATTTCAGATTCATGTAACTAGTTGTAACTGGTTTCCAAATTCATGTGAGATTTCTTAATAAGGTAAGGTGTAATAATACTGCTGCTACCAAGTGTAATGGTTCTAGTTTTTTTAAGAAGAAGCAGCTAAATATGGAAGTTCTAATTGACCTAAAGTAGCTCAAAGAGATACTTAAAGATTCAAGTGTTCTTGAAAGATTTCTGAGAGAAAATATTCTGAGCTTTATTCAGACAGAGAACAAGGATATTTATATATAATCTGAAAGAAAAATCTGAAAGGATTTTGGAAAAAAAGAGAAATACCAAGAAATAGATTCTTGGTAAAGCTGACTAATACTATTCTACAATGTTCCATAACTAGCTAAGATAAGATGCTTAGCACCAAGAAAAGACAAGAATGTTCTAGTAGTGTCTGAGCACTGAGAGAAGGTTTCTAAGCAAGTAGAAAGTGATAGAACATAATAGAATATTCAAGAAATGATAAGAAAAGACTAACTAAAAGATGTAAAAATATACTAAGACTAAATATGATTGTGAAATTATTATAAAAAGACTAACTAAAAGATGTAAAAATGTACTAAGACTAAATATGACTGTGAAATTGTTACAGTATTATATAAAGAATCTTTTAGAGAAATGTGGCTTGGAGAACTATGGAAGTCTCAAGTATAGATAATGAATTATAATACTACAAAAAATTAGAGAGTACTAAAGAAGATGATATTCACTCTTTTAAATATACAAATGAAGCTTATGATCTATACTATGATGATGAATGAAGTCTGAAAAATCTTACATAATCAGTACTAGTAAGTATCTACATCAAATAGATTCTACTTAAAGATATAGTTATTCAATCTTTAAATAAAGTCTAAGAAAATAATTGAAGAGTATACTAAGTCAGCCTTAGCTTATTTCTAAGAAATAGTTCCAGATAACTTTGGACACATCAAGAAATATTATTGGAAAAATATAATAATATAAATTATATAGTACAAGAAGATATAACTTATAGAAGCTTGGAAGTTTAAATGAATAGGATATTCCAGAGATAAATCACCTATTTAGAAGAAAGTTATATTAGTTGATCTGATATTTAATTATAGTACTTAAATATAATTCTCAAATATAATATAGTCTTATAAATAGCAGTTATTTTACAAATATAGAAACTTTAACAGATATTAAAATTTTATAGATATTGAGATTTTATAGATATTAAATCTTAATGATTATTGAAATTTTACAAATATATATTAAGAATCCATACTTATGAAGAGTAACTCATAAAAAATATAGTCATAACTTAGCCATCTTATAGCTAGCAAATTTGTATAAATATCTCTAATATCTAGAGTAAATAAATCTCAGATTGAAATAGTTCAAAGTAAAGAAAAAACAAGAAAACTAGTAAGCCTGTGAGTAGATATATTTTGAACTCACTCACTACTATATTTTAAGGACTCTATAGAGTTAAAGAAGATCAAGCTTTTAAGATATAGAAATCTGATATACTATATTATAATAGTATATTTATTCTCTATAATATATATTTATTATAATTTAGCTAACTTTTTAATTAATTAACTAGACTAGACTAGAGATTTTAGTTAATTAAGCTAATTAATTATTTATTTATTTTTAAAAAAAGTTTATTTATGTAGATATATATAGATTATTTATTATTTTACTTTATTTATTAAATTATTTTTATACTTTTTTAAAACCTTTTTAATCTTTATTAATAATTTACTTTTTTTTTTTTTTTTTTTTTTTTTTTTTTTTATAGTTTTATTAAACTTTATTACTTTCTTTTAAAAACCTAAAACTATTATTCTTTAGATAGTAATGCAGCTAAATTTGGCTGTAAATTTTTAAAAATTCATAAGTCTGAAAATTATAATAACTTTTTAAAAATTGATTTTTTATACTTTTTTTACCTTTGAGTAGTACTTTCAAATAAATTGAATCAATTTGAATCAAATCAAATTGAGGTTCAGATTTGAACCCTATTTTTAAAAATATAATAACTCAACAAAAACATATCCAAATTAATGATCTTTAGCTTATTAGATTCCTCTTATATAGGGGAATCTAATAAGCTAAAAATGGTTAAATCTGAATATATTTTCATTGAGTTATTATATTTTGAAAAATAGAGTTCAAATTGAATCTCAAATTAAATTAGCCTTTGATTCAATTCATTGAGAGTACTATCTTTAGGTAAAATTTTATTAAAAAAAAAAAAAAAAATTAGATAAATTGAGTTATATTTTTAACAGAAAGAGTAATCTTGAAAAAATAAGATTTTTTAATAAAAAAATCACTGCTAAAAAGATGTTCCCATATACCATCTAAGGGATATTTAATAATAGTAAAATAATTATATTTTATTTATTTAAAATACTAGTTATATTATAAGTTATACTCTTTAATATAATGGATAAAATAATATTAAAAGATAATAGTTTGCAAACTAATAATAAAAATTATGCTGATAATAATTTTATCATATATTCTCTTTGATTTTTTGATTTTTTGATTTTTGTTTTTGTTTGCTTACTTCTAGTTGATTTTATCGATTTTTAATTGACTTTTAGTTGACTTTAGCCGACTCCCAGCATGACACAACACCACGACCATGCATGGATTTCGTGGTTGTTACCCTCGAAGTCTAGAGTCGAAGAGTCAGTACGTGCAGGTGGGACACTCATCTATGATGACGAACAGACACTGGCGTTTGTTTTTGCTTCAGCACATTGACAGTTAGAGTACATTATTTTTATCCTTCTTTAAAGTAGAGCTAGGAGTCGACTAAAGTCAATTAAGAATTGACTAAATTAACTAGTTGGCTTAAGTTGACTGAAAACCGGCTAAAAATCTCGACGAGGTTTCGATAATACTGCGGATAATGTCATTCTGCAGCCAATTATCGCGTGACATAGTCTAAGCCGATAACCAAATATTATATAAATATATCAGGATCGACGCCGTTTTTAGATGACAGACTTGCCTCAAAAATGGACGGCATGGGATGAGATATAAGCACGCAAAATAATTTCTTCACTCGGCCAATTCGTCCGATAACGCGTCCCGCCTCATTTCGCGACTGTGCGTGTACATAGCTCAGATGTCAGGACCGAACCGTTGGAGTAGGTTGGAATCGACCGCCCGTGGCAATGGTAAAGCGTATGTTTTTGTCTTGTTCCTAACAAACGTTATTCGGTTTACTTATGAGCGTAAGTGGGGAAAGATGCACATGATTGAAACACGCAAGGGGCCTCGAGCCTTGCCTTCCCAAGGTTCCATCGGGCGAAGACGGGTCAGGGTGCGGAATGCCATATGTAGGTTGAGTGAAATGATGGGGAGAAAAAGTTTACAAAGGAATGTAAACCACGAACGACGTTATTTCTGGATTGGGGATCCAGCTTAGCTTTGACATGAATAAAAATTATATGACAGAGGATCATCCACTATAGGTGACACCATCAAAGTTACTTCCCAAGGTGGTAAATCAGGACCGCGTTCTGTTCAGATCATAGGGGGTCCGTTCCAGGATCGCGTGTTGATAACCGAGTCCGGCGACCGCGCACGTTGCACGCTTGATTTATGTCCTTCTCTGACAAAGATGATCATCTGGCGGCCCGTTTTGTCCTTGCGAGAATTGTTCCGTTTCGAGTCGCACGTTTCCATTTTGGACGAGCGTCGTCATCGGTGATAGGTGTATCAGATGCTACTGTGAAGGTAAACGCGTGATGCCAAAAATAACCAGCCGAGGGCCATCTGACCAAACAGCTTGGGCCGCTATGATCTAGCCGCGCCTTGGCTTTCCCAGAGCCACGTGAGCATATGTCCCTGAATATAGGTGGTGGTTGCGTTTTCTCCTCGAGTACACGCTCATAGCCCAATACCCTGACACACACGCACCATGTCCTACCAACCATACGGGACCCCGGCCCAACAATATCAGCCGCGTCCTGGGCAACAATCCAGCGGCTTCCAGCAGCCGCCCCAAGGCCAGTACGGCGCTCCTCCGCCGCCGCAGTATGGCGGTGGCACCCCCCATGTGCAGTACAACACCTCGCAGGGGTACGGTGCTCCGCCGCCCCAACAACAGTATGGTGGATACACCCCGGGACCTCAGTATGCTCAGGCTCCAGGTAGGTCGGTGGAGGTCTGACACGTCGAACGGTTTCGTGATGGGCTGGATGATCTCGGGCGAGTGATGAGACGAGAGCCAGCACGGATATAAAGGAAAGCGGATGAGGTGGATGAGGTGGATGTGTTATGAAGGAGAATCATGAATAGCTGAGATGAACGCGTTGGTGTCATCTGCCCGTTCTTGGCCTCAACAGTACCCCTCTTAATTACCAAAGTTTATGCTTAGCATCCATGTAAGTGACTTGATCTAACCAATCCAATGCCACCCATATAGGAGCGCAAGCTCCTCCTGGCGCTGACCCGCAGCTATGGTACTGGTTCAAGGCCGTCGATACGGATGGCAGCGGGAGCTTGACGAGTGATGAGTTGGGTCGGGCATTGATCAATGGTATGTTGTACTCTTGTCCTGTTTTTGATTCTTAGTTTGTTGAGCAAGTATGCAAGTATGTTGTAGGCTTATCATTACACTGCTACCTTTGAATAACTTGATGTAGGTGACTGGAGCCCTTTCAATAGCGAGACCGTGCGTTTGATGATGAACATGTTCGATAGCGGTACTTAAATCACTCTATGTTTGATTTTGGTTGCTTTTTTATTTTTTTATTTCATTTTTTATAATAATCGAGCCATTCATTAAACCACCCTCATCATCCATGTCTTCACCCACCAGACAATTCGGGCACGATCAACTTCAACGAATTCGCCGGTCTGTGGAAGTACATCGAGGACTGGAAGAAGTGCTTCCAGACGTTCGACGCCGACGGCTCCGGCACTATCAATTTCCAGGAGCTCAAGACGGCACTGCGGACGTTCGGCTACAACCTGAGCGATAACTTCATCCGCCTGCTGATCAAGAAATACGACAAATATGGTGAGTTTCTATCTATATTGGCGTTATTTTTACGTTACGAATCTTTTCGGACACCGTAATCTTGGGCAAAAGAGACCGGCGGCAAGCATCCCTTTGTTCGGCACGCGCCCGCGCCCATCTCAACAAATACCACCACCACCAAAAAATACACCGACATTCAACACCCTTCTCCCCCGTGATTCCCGCGTTCCCAATGGTCGGTCGTTCAGTAACCAATGGGCAACATACACTTTTGCCCACACCCTCTCCTCTCGCTTATGCTTCCAAGCGGGCTCCAAAAATCCCACAGGCAACCAGGACGTCACGTTCGATAACTTTGTGCAGATCTGCGTGACCGTCAAGACGCTGACCGATTCGTTTAGGAGATTCGACACGGACTCGGACGGGTGGATCCAGATCAGTTACGAGCAGGTGCGTGGAAGTAGAATTTTTCTTCTTTTGTTGGATGAAGGGAGGGTGACGGAGGTTGTTCGGGTTGTTTGGATGGTGATCTTCGGGAGCGGCCTAAGGCGGATTTGGAAAAGGGACACGCTGACAATTTACTCTTTTCGCAATACTGCTTCAACACGAACGCACGCAATCTCATTTCCAGTTCCTCGAACTCGTTGTCAACAACCGTTAAACCTCGACGTCGATCCGTCACTCCGGCCGTTAGATATCTGCCTGCATCCCTTTGCTCTTTTGATCTTTGTCTTTACACCCGATTTTGTTGACCTGCGTCATGGGACATTTATTGTATACGTTTTCTTAAGTAGCCGTGATGAATACATATGTTGTGCGGTTCGCGGCGGGTCTGTCGACGGTCCGAATTTTGTTGAGGGTGGTTGAGAACCACAAGTGATGATGGATGATTTGAGAGAAAGAGAAAAGCAGCGTAGACTAGGATATCTGCGTTACGAGTTCGAACAATGGCTATGTCGACTTTGTGAATATTGTTGGACATCGCCATCGGCTTGGGTGTGGAGTGTAGAGTGCAAATAGAACTGTTCGCAAAGCTTGAATACGAGGCATTTCTACTTGATTGAGGAGGCTTGAAAAAAAATTTAGAATATATATTAGAATCTTTGCTGCTCAATTTCAGACTCTTCCCACGTGACCGGTCACCGGTAAAAGTTTTGGGCCGACACACGAAATTGGCTCCCTCTCTTTCATATTTCTTCGGGGACCGTCCATCCATCCGTAAGAAAAGAACACAGGAATCATGGGTACGTCTCGCGTCTATCCGCTATGCGTTCGTAGGATGGATGGATGGATTGTTATATTGTTTTACATTTGTGTCATGGGATGAGGTTCGTGCCTTCATCCGTTGGATATTATGTGAACTGACCAGGTTACCCTCTATTTTATAATTTTTTTTTTTTTTTTTTTTTTTTTTTTTTTT
>RBNI01007538.1:0-10210 GCA_003990745.1 Jimgerdemannia flammicorona | reverse complement strand
AAAGACCACTTTGTCTAATACAATCTCCACCCTCCCTCTACTCTGTACACAGATCCTTGTCACCAAACTGCGACATCACCCACCCTGAGGACCCCAACCCACTCACCATCCAGTCAACAGATCCCCCAACAGCTCCTCCCACTGGGAAATCTTCTTCCACAGCCCTATCTACTGCCCCTCCTCAAATACCTGAAGCCAATGTCCTGCTAGTCCTACCCACACTGCCAACACCCACCCTACAGTGAGCCAGCTATCCCCCACCCTGCCCACTAGCTGAGACCTCAAGTCCTCCCAGTGGTCTCTCACACCCACCAGCCTCTGCCCCAAACCTAATCTATCTCCTATTTCTATCCAAAAGTCTCCCAACCTCACACTCTCCTAGCCAATGTTCGGGCATCTGCACAATTCCCCCTGCTTGCCCTACATTATAACACTCCTCACAATTATAATGGCCACCATCTACCAGATGCCCAGTGTGAAAGTTTAACATAACATTCCTCCACAGCATTCACCACCATACCACCCAGAACTTGGGAGGAAGCTACCTCCATACCTCAGCACTCCAAGACCAGATACCTGCCCAGTCCCACTCCTCACTGATCCCTGCCACCTGCCAGCCACTGGGCCAAAGATCCTGGCCAAGACCCTGCTGACACTCCACTCTATCCCCAAAATTAAATGTATCAAGTAGAGTACCCCCCAGGAGCAGTCTATCCTATCACCACATATCAGGCCCCCAAACCACCTCCCCCTCATTGGCAGGCCAATGCAGTGTGCTCCATCTACCACCCCCTACCAAAAACCCTTAAACCACAGCCACTGAGTTTCATTCAGCCCCACTAAAGAGAGCAGATCTCTGGAGGACCCTCGAGGAGAGGTCCTCATCTCCCACACCTTCCTCATCAGTGGCACCCAACCCCCTCCCTGCAATTCAGCAGCTCTCTTCAACCACCAGGTATGCAAGCGGTGCAGCCTCTTAGGGAAGTCCACAAGGCCCAGACCTCTCCTGACCACTGTGTAGCAAGAGTATCCCAACCTATCTGAGACCTCCTCCCTGCCCAGACCCAATCTCTAGCCATCTTTGTCAGCCTCTTCACCACCCAAGCTGGGAAATCAAGGTGATAGGCCATATACCACAGCTTGGGGAACCAGAATACATTCAGAATTGTCACCTTCCCAGCCAGAGAGATATGGCAGCCCCCCCAACTTTGAAGGGCCTCCCCCCATATGGTCACCTGGTTCTCCCACCACACTTGTGGCAAGACAGAACCATACACAGAAAGGAAGATGCCCAGATACTGCACTGCTACACCAGTAGGGACAATTGTTCCAATGATGTCCCCACCCACTAGCCCATTATCAAGCACCATTATCTCACACTTATGCCAGTTGAGCTTCACCCCCGAGTAAGCCTCATACCATTCCACTGTCTCCTTAAGTGCCTTGACATCTGCCACAGACCCAAGTCCAACCACTATGTCATCTACAAAGGCCCCCACCTTCCACACTATACCATAAATAGAGAGCCCCACTACCTTCCTATGAATCCTATCCATCAATGGCTCCAATGAAAGGGCATAGAGAATAGGGGACAGAGGGTCCCCCTGAGGAACTCCTCTACCCAAGGAGAATGCCAAACCTCAGTGGCCATTACACATCAGTGCCGCCAGACTGCTCTCTAGCAGATTCAACATAGATGCCCGAAATCTTGGGAGAACACCTATTCAATCCAACACCTTGCCTAGCCAGACCTGCCATACATGGTCATAGGCCTTCTCTTGGTCCAAAAAGACCAACCTTCCATCTAGTCCACAAGCCTGGGCCCCTTCAATGACACCATGCACCCATGCAGTTCCATCTCTTATAAGTCTGCTCCCAATAAAGTCCTACTGCTCCTCCCCTAGTACCTGTTGGGCAACTTTCTGCAGCCTTGTGACAATCACCTTAGTCACTATCTTCCTGTTCATATCCAGAAGCATGATTGGCCTCCAGTTCTTTCAGTCTTCTCTCCTCTCCTTGTCTTTGTACAATAAGGCCACCAGCCCAAGGTCCTGCTCTCTAACCCACTCACCACTCTGAAGAACATGGTCACAGAGAGCAGTCATCTCACTCAAAATGCTGGAAACCTTTACCATCCTCTTCCAGAAGTCCCATGGTAACCCATCCTCCCCAGGTACTATTCCAAGCTTAGCTGCCACAAGGACACTCTGGATCTCCTCTCCTTGCACTGGTAGGATCAAGTCACCCAGACCATCTACTCATGGCAGCTCCCACTCCCCTAGTGTATCAGCAATCGCCGCCCCATCAGCACCCCCTTCCCCCTCACTCTACAAACCCTTTCATCTCTCCTTCAAAACCCCTAAGATTTGTTGTGTGCCATACACCATGTCCCCATTGGCATCCAAGATCCCATCCCACTGATGTTGTACCCTCCTGGCTTTGAGGAGTCTTGATAAGTACCTAGTAGGATACTCACCCTCCTCAAGCCCCTGCCAATGTAGCCTAGCAGCCAATCCACACATATAGGTCTCCTCCTCTTCTCTCAATACCTGTCACAGTTCCACTATCTCCAATTTAGCCTACTCTATCCTTCAATCCTCCACTCCATCAGCAGTAAGCAAATCCACTCAATCCATTTGCAGTCTCCTCAATCTGCTAGAAGCACATCTCATATGCTCCCTCCTCTGCCTCCCAGCATCTCTACCCACTCCCCCCCAATAGACCCTCACCACCTCTTTCAATCTTATTCAATGGATACCCACAGACAGACCCTCATGCCTCTAGACAAGAACCTTTGCCTGAATGTCCTCTACCCATGAGTCCCACAACCCCTTCTCAGCCAGCAGAGAGGAGTTAAGGCACCAATGTCCAGGTCCGTCTCTACTCCCCCCAAACTGCCCCTGCCCCAACAGTCCCCAGTGATCAGACCATGGGCACTACTCCACCTCCAATATCTTCCAAACATCAGGACCCCAACACTCTGCTGTTAGAATCCAATTAATCTTTGTATCTAAGCCATTCACCCAATGTGTGTAGACCCTGGCATTGCCCAACATGTTCTGCCCATATCTCCTAAGGAGCTTAACTTCTCTACCTCCTCCCACACATCCAGACCTCCACTTCTCCCCCCTGCACTCCTCCCTCCATCAGTTCTGTCCAGATGCTGATCCCAAACCATATTAAAGTCCACACTGAGAACATCGACCCCTTCCTCCAAGAGAATACCCTCCTCCAGCAGCTCCTCAATCCATGCAATCCTCTCACCCCTAACTGCAGGGCAGTAGTAGGAGCCAACTCTCTCTGACTCCCACCCTGGCCACTGCCAATCTCCCTAGACCAAGTGATCACCCCAGCTTTGGATTCCCTCCAAGTCTCCTCTACCCTTCCTTACCAGAATCGCCACTTTACCAAACCAAGCAGTAGCCCCACTCCATTCCCTAGTCCACTCTATCTGATCATCCTCATCCTTACATCAAACATCCTATAGTAAAAAGAGATCAGCCTCCAATCCCTTGAGCCAAGTAAAAATGATCTTATGCCACCCAGGTCCCCTCAACCCATTCACATTCAAAGAGAAAATGTTAGTTGTACTGTTCATAAGAAATAATGTTAAATAGCGATCCCATCCTCTACAAGTCCACATTCTGCTCCTCCTGCACCAAGTCCAAGACATGTTCAGTAGCTAGTTCCCTTTCTCCAGCTTCCCATGCCTCCAACCCTTCCAGAAGTTCTACCATCGCCCCATCTTCTCTCTCCTCAAAGTCCTCACAATACTCCAGACAGGCCTCCCTCCAGAGCTGCAAACCATGATGCTCAGTCCAACAGTAGGCTGCTCTCTCATCTGCAACCACCATCAGCTCCACCTTCCTCACCTCATCAATCTCATATCCCTCCTCCTCCAGGAAGATTACAAGAATCTCTGCCCTCAGTACTTCTACCACTCCATCTCTATGCAGTATCTACACCCAATGCTTATCCAGCATTACCCACAGGTCCACTTCTCCCAAAGCATCAGCCACAAGGTTGTCCATCACCTTGCTCATCCACAGTAAGTTCCCCACCTCCTTCCCACTCAGAGTCTCTGGCCATCCTGTATCCAACATTGTGGTGTTAGCACCTACACTGGCAGCCTCATCCCACTCCTCCTCAGGGACATCCACCAGCTAATCCTCACCAACTGCCACCACCTGGCCCCCTTCCGCCACATCAGGGACCCCAAATCGCACTCGCTGGGCCCCCTTCATCAGTATATCCTCTGTTGTCCTTCTCTTCACAGCCAGGCCCCTCCTGATAAGAGGGGGGGGGGTGGCATCCAATTTCTACTCCCAGACCTCAAAAGTGCTATTGATATAGAGGTCCTTGCTCAGCACCTTCCCAGCTCCTTCCTTGCCTGCCTCCACCTTTCCCTCTCCTTTACCAGCCCAGACACTGGCTTTGATGCTCTCAGTCACCTTGGCCTCCTCTGCCTTCTTCTTCACCTCCATGTTCATACTCACCAAAAGCTCCCTCTGCCTCCTGCACCCCTGTGCCCACTCCCACTGCCTCTTGTCTATGTGGATCTGCTTCCCCTCCACAACCTCTAGATGTGTTGTCTCCTTAAAGAGCTTCCAGGCCTTCACCCTCTGCTCCACTACACCACTCAACTCCTCCAGCACTTCCAACAAGTCCTCCTCCTCCTCTTCACTCCCCTTCACCCTTGATACCCTACAGACAACAGCCCCCCACATCAGTACTAAAGGCCAGTCATTCACCTTTCCAGTGGCCTCCTTCCCCACCAGCCTAATCCTGACATCCACATCACCTGTCCTGATTGCTGTCCCCTCTCAAACCTGGAATCTGATATCCACTACATCACCATACTCTGCCACCACCTCCTCAACCCTCCTCCTAGTCTCAACCTTTGTCACCATAGGTACTCCTTTAACTAGCAACTGTACCACTCTGGGGTCCCACCTAAGATAGCACACCATAGGGACCACTACTTCACCAACCACCACTCCAGTCTTCATTGTCTCATCCAGTGGGCCCGCCTTCTCAAAGCCCACCTCTACCCCCTCCAGCCCCTTCAGAAACCTCACCGAGGCCACCCCAGCCACTTGCTGCAAGATAAGCCCCAGGACCATCCTTGCCATCACCACCAAGCCCCAGAAGTACAAGATAGCTGTGAACTCCAAAACCGACTTCTTGAGTAATGGTACCACTACCAGCCTCATCATACCATCAGCCAGGTCCCCCTTCCAAATTGGTAGCCCCAGCCCCACTCCACTATCAGCTGTCCATCTCTTTTTTTTTCCTAATTCCCTGTTACACCTCCATCAGCAGTCCCACCCCCAGCTACAATACCTCCAGACCCTATGCTCCTACCTCTAGCCTGAGGACCTCCCCCCCTCCCAAGGCTTGCCTTGCCCTTCCCCACAGCAGCACCAGCCCTGTCTTCAGCTGGCCATCCATTTCTCTTCACCTTGTCTGCAAAGCTTGAGGGGCCAGTCCTCCCCCCATTACCACCCAACACTAGACCTCCTCCAGAGCCCTCACCACTCTTCGACCCTCCAAAGGCCCCCATCTCCAGGCCATAACCCCTCCCCACATTCTGCCAGCTGAAAGCCCCAGATCCCTCTGACCCAGTACACCCATCAGAACTCTTGCTTGATGCTATAATAATAGTACCTTTTCTCATATTTGTGTCGAAAACCATTGCTTGAAGTTTTGTATAATATGAATTGTATAAGAGAAAGGTGTCTGTACAGTTATAATTACTATCTAGTTACTATATAGCTAACTATAGATTGCTATTTCTGATAATATTTAACTATTTCTGTTAGAAATATAAATTTTAAACTCTCGAATAGTATATAGCTAAGAATACTTTATATCTTTATTTGACTATATCTGGGTTATTTATATAAGTTTATACAGTAGTACCATCTTAGTTGTTTGGTTTACCTAATATAGTATATAGCTAAATTATAGTAACTAACTTGGATGATAACTTGATATTTTCCTATACTGGCTTATCACACTATTAAGATCTAAGACTGAAAGATAGTAAAAGCCAATAATATTCAAAAGAGTCTAGTAAAGAAAGTGAAGATAATTATAAAATTTTTATATAAATTACTTACTAAATTGAGGAGAGAATCTTTAAAATCATTATTGATACTGAAGTAAGATAATATCTCCTCAATAATAAGATTATAGACTGTTTAGATTTAAAAATCCAAGATGTTATAAAGTTGATATTTATAATAATAGATAAGATAAGAGCTATATTCATAAGCAGATCTAAGATATATTTATCAAGTTTAGAGAAATAATTATTTCAGTAGATATATTTATAATTAATACAACTGAATATAATATTCTCATTAGCAATTAGTAGCTTTATAAAATTAGAGCAATAATTGATATAAATGTTTAAAAGATATAAATTATCTACTAATGATAGAAGATATAAATTTCTATTAATATTAATAAAGAAGTTAGAAAATAAAATAAAATGAGATAGAAGATAGACTAGATCCGTCTAAAGAAATAGTGTTAGAATATTACTAATAGATATATATCTCTCAAGAATCTTAGAAGCTATGGTCAGCTCATATTGAGGGGCAGAGAGGAGCAAGTTGAGGGTTCTAGAACTCTCTATATTGAATTTTTTCTGAGCTGCTAGCTGTTGCTATAGTATGAGAATATTTTACTATACATATTCTAGAATAGATAATAAAGTACTCAAGCACTTGTAGATATATATAATATTTTATATAATAAATGAATAATTTATAAAAATAAAATTATTTTTTAAACTTTTACATAAACTTAATATAATTTATTTATTTATAGAAGAAATAAAAGTTTTTGGAATAGGTCTAACATTAACAATTAAAATTTTTGATAGTACTGATGATTGAAGCAACTACCATGTTCGGCAGCCAGTTGCCGACTACTGACGAGCTGGGTGACGCCATTGAAGGTTTTGTGCAAACCGTGATGAACAGTTTTGATGCTATTAGCACGCAGGGGGGATCGGCATTTCTCGCACCCGGTAATGCCACTGCGGAATCTGGTGGAACGGTGATCTATGGTAAAGAGATAGAATTATTTGTATATCATGTATGCGCAAATTTTTGTATCGGATAAACTAATAACTGAAATGTAACATTTTACAACGCTTGGTACCGTCAATAATTACCACTCCCCACCAATCGATAACGCCATCATTGAAAATAAGAGAATGTTCCTTGTTCCGCTCAAGCCCACAAACCGGTTCGTAGGACGAGAGGATATCATGAAAAAGATCCTGGCAGCAATCAATGGAAACCAATCGAAAGTCGCGCGCGCGCCGGTAGTCCTCAAAGGCATTGGTGGCATGGGGAAAACGGAAACCATGCTGCAATTTTGTTACCAGTGCCGCGAGACCTATCATTACGTCTTCTGGCTTCGCGTTGATGGAAGGAAGGCGACTCTCGATGCCTTCAGAAGTCTGGCAAAGAAACTTGGGATACCTACTGAGGCCAAAGGATCCGACGATGGCGATGCTATGGCTAATTTAATTCGCGAATGGTTTGAAATGAAGACCGGCTGGCTGCTTCTTTTGGATAATATGGACGATGCCAATGATGTAGACCGTTATATTCCAGCAACAGGTGGAGACGTCGTCGTGACAACTCGCAATAATGTTTCTTCTTCATGGGCCACCGTAATCGAAGTAGACAAGATGACCAGCGAGCAGGCCCTTTCTCTCCTGATTGGTTCACGATCTCCATCTGCTGATGCAATAACCGATGCACAACACATTGTACAAAAGCTCGACTCTTTCCCTCTGGCCATAAACATTGCTCGTTCTTATCTTGAACGAACTAAAACAACTTTTGGAGATTATCTGAAGTTGATTACAAAAAATCCTAAAGTGTTGCTCACTGGCAGCGATCACGGCAATCCGAGCGTCTACAAGGAGACAGTGGCTACAGTGTGGAAATTGTCATTCAATCGAATCAAGGAGCAAAACCTGTTGGCAACACGAATTCTCCATGCTTGCGCCTTTCTCCAACCAGACGCAATACCAGCATCCATTTTCCATCGACAACACGATGCCTTGGCGCTCTTTCGGAAACCATTGCGAGGACCCCTAGAGGAGACAGCAGAACATGTTATTCTTTTGGCGATTGGCACATTAGTCGAATTTTCGTTTCTTCGGCGAACTACCAGAGACGATGTCAACTGCAAAAGCAATACCAACGGCGAAGGTGATACAAATATTTTCGACCCAACTAGTGACATGCTTTCGATTCACCGCGTGGTGCAAATGGTCGTTCGTGATGGGATGGAAAGTAGCGAGAATCCGAGGTGGCTAGGGCGCATCGTTGCTCGTGCAGTGAGGAGCAGCGATCGTTTTCGGTAGTTTGAACGCATAGATATTCGCGCGGCGAAGAGCATCGAGCATCTACGATGTTTGGAAACCATCATTGCGGCACTGAACAAGGAATTCTTTTCCGATGACTATCATATTCCACAAGTCCGAATAACAAACGAAGCGCATCTTCCACATGTTCGACACATTGTTGCCCAACTTAAAAATCCAGAAAAAATGTCCGCTGAGACCCATGTCCTTCTAATCAGCCTGCTTGATATCACCACTTGGTACTTGATGAATGGTGGTATTTATCAAGGCACCGAAGAGCTCTCACAGATGGCTGTATCAATTTCGGAAGCAAAACTTGGGATGAACAACAGCACAACAGCATTATCTCTGAGTAATCTGGCTTGGCTCTATTACAGCCAGGGTAAATACAACAAGGCGGATCCGCTTTACAACCGGGCTCTGGCAATTGATGAAAAGGTGTCGGGATCAGAGCAGTCAGATACTGCAAATACTCTGGTCCGACTGGCAGTCCTTTACAAACACCGGGGCAAATACGACAAAGCGGAACCGCTGTACGAACGGGCGCTGGCGATTTATGAGAAGGTGTTGGGATCAGAGCACCCAGAAACCGCAACGTGTCTGAACAATCTGGATGCGCTCTACTTTGAGCAGGGCAAATACGACAAGGCCAAGCCGTTGTTCGAAGGGGCACTGGCGATCCGTGAGAAGGTGTCGGGATCAGAGCACCCAGAAACCGCAATATGTCCGAACAATCTGGGTGCGCTCTACAATGATCAGGGCAAAAACGACAAGGCGGAGCCGCTGTACGAACGGGCGCTGGCGATCCGTGAGAAGGTGTTGGGAACAGAGCACCCATTCACGGCAACAACTCTGGAAAATCTGGCTATTATCTACGACAGCCAGGGCAAATCTGACAAGGCGGAGCCGCTGTACGAACGGGCGCTGGCGATTAATGAGAAGGTGTTGGGAGCAGAGCATCCAGAAACGGCAAGTTCTCTGTACAATCTGGCTTTGCTCTACGAAAGTCGGTATGAATACGACAAGGCGAAGCCACTGTTCGAACGGGCGCTGGCAATCCATGAGAAGGTGTTGGGATCCGAGCACCCAAACACGGCCCTATCTCGGAAAGCTCTAGCTAGATGTCCTCGCACTGTTTAATGGCATTACTAGGTATCCCCTTTCATATTTATTTCCATCCACCTCTCCCGTTTTACGAATCGCAAGTGGATCCCTCCCTTCTGCCGTAGTGTAGAACATTCTGTCGAATACTAATATATCTACCAAATTTGTGTGATTGTATTGCTGTGATCCCTCCACGTTATATATTATTTTTATTTTATTTTTATATAAATATATTATTTGACTATTGGAATTAAGTGTTCTTTGTTGCATACATTTGATGACAAATTCTGGTAGCTCATCTTTGCGGTAAATTCGGGTTCGATATACCATCGCTTCAACCCAGCCAGCACGTGTGTGTGATGACCCTCGCCCCAAACAACTATAAATAGAGACAGCACGGTTCTCTGATAACAAACATCAACTGTCTCGCCTCCACTCAGCTTCCCCCGACCTCTTCCACACCCATCTAACTCACCTCGCGACTCGACCTCAACATCGCCCTACATCCTCTCGGCAAACGCAACAGAAGGTTAGGTGGCATCGACAATCGTTTGTGGGGGGGTGGCGATGCGGCCTGATCAGGAAGCGGATGCAGCCCCGCTGTCGGGTGCGATGGCGGAAGTGAAAGACGGGATGGGCTGGATCGACGACTTGACAAAACGCCCGACGATCCACCATATTCTGACCCTAAATATATCTGGCATATGACGC
>RBNI01007537.1:0-10211 GCA_003990745.1 Jimgerdemannia flammicorona | reverse complement strand
ACCATTACTGCCTTAGCCGAACAGACCCAACCTACAAAAAATCTGAGTCTACCTACCTTCAATGGTACTGCACAAGAAGTCCAAAGCTTCATTAGTGTAGTTGACACCAACTTCGAAGCCAATCAATGGACCAATGAGCGAGTTGCTGACCACGTTCTGACAAACAATCAAGACCACACTCTGGAACAACTCTTTGCTACCACTACAGCCTATGTCCGCTGAGTTGTTACATTCTTCCAAGGACCTGCCGAAGAATGGTGGTGAACCCTTTCTGAAAAACCCCTCACATGGGATACCCGACCTGCAGTAGTTGCTCAGAATGCAGCAAACAATGCCCCAGGATATGGAGCCCATCCTGCAGCCCCTAGACTTAAACAACTCATGATTGCTCAATATCGCAGCGAAACCATGATCGCTGAATCCCGAGTAAAACTCCACAACCTCAAATTTGATGTACATGGCAAGGAGGAATTCGAAACCTTCTGTACAAAACTCGAGTCACTCCTGAACACCATTGGCCTAGGATACATTGCCAATGACGAAGTACGAAATGGTACAAGAGCAGACTATTTATTCGATGCCCTGCCTGAATGGCTTACTAGAAAAATTCAAGAACAAGGATGCCCAGTTGATTGTGACCATCAACAATGGTACCTAGCAAGAATCAAGACTATGGTCAAGCGGATCCTAACAGCTGGACCCATTCTGCCCCAAAGACAATTCAACAACAAGGAAAAGACTTGGACCAAGAAAGAAGAACCCAAGCATGAAGCATCCCGAGCTCTCTCAATATCTACTTTGTGGACACCCAGAAATCATGAACCCACCCAGCTGAGCATCTTCAAGAAACTCACTGAAGGCGAAAGGAATGAACTTAGAAGAAGCGGAGCATGCTTCTATTGCTGAAAGACAGGACACATGGCCAGTGCCTGCCCTAACTGAAAACCACGAACAGCAATATAAGCAACTGTTACCACTCTACACCACCTCAACAACCTGACTACCAGAACCCTAGACTTTGTCAAGCTAAGACAAACTGCTAAGGCCCCAACCAAAGGAAGTCAAAAAGCAGCAGGAAATGACCTGTATGCAGCCGAAGAAGCTACAGTTTTCAACCGAGAAGTCAAGCAAGTCTACACAGGAATCAGTATCCAAATTCCTGAAGAACATGTTGGAAGAATATGCTGTTGTAGCAGCCTAGTATTGAAAGAACTCTCAGTAGAAGGAGGAGTCATTGACGAAGATTACACAGGCGAAATTATTGTCCTAATCCGAAACCACAGTTCGACACCCTTCAAGATCTCTATAGGCTTCTGTATTGCCCAGATCCTATTCGAAAAAATTGAGTCAACCCTGACAGTCAAGGAAGTCCCTGAACTACTGCTCACCATTCGAGGATCCAAAGGATTTGGCTCATCAAACAAGGCCCCAGTCCAACCTACCATGAACAAGGAAGAACAATTCTACAAGAAAATTGAAGATGGATATGTACCAAGTGGCCGATACCCCCATGGCATTGGAATGTACCCTTCCCGAATGATTGATGATTGCTTCTCTTGTATCAACGAACTGGCTCAAAGAAGAACAAATAGAAGGAAAGCTCCTACAACCAAAATCACTACCATTGGATCAGACAAACTGCTTATACTTAAAGCTTTTGTCAATCGAGCACCTATCAAGATCATGATAGACAGTGGTGCCTCAGGCAACTTCATCAATGAAGAAACAGCCAACAGATTCAAGGTTTTCACCTCTCCAGTACAACAAACTCAAGCAGTTGCCACAGCTGATGGAACCTCACATGTCATTAGTAAAGAAGTTCACAACCTACTCTTCCGAATTGGTGACTATCGAATACATATTACCCTTCAAATTGTACCACTCCCTGACAATGAAATCATCCTTAGAACTCCATGGTTGAAACAAGAGAACCCCATGATTGATTGGATAAACCATTCTCTGACCATCAAGAAGGGACGCCACAACTTCAAACTGCAAGGCGAAAAGGACCCACTCAACTCTAGTGACCCTGGACCAAAGATCACCCACATCAATAAGTTACAACTTAAGAAATTAGCCAAGAAATGCCCTCTCTTTGCTATCTCTATCCGCCCATCCAAAGGAGAACCCGAGAACTCTGAAGAAGACTTTTCCAAAGTGGACAGCCATGTCAGACCACTACTCCAGAAATTCTGAGACATATTTCCAAAGAAGCTTCCAAAAGGCCTACCTCCCAAATGAGCAGTAGACCATGCTATCAAAATCATTCCAAATGCCAAGCCAGCCTACAAGTCAATCTACCACATGTCTCCAAGAGAAATTGATGCACTCAAGAAAGAAATTGACGAACTCCTAGAACAAGGATTCATCAGACCTAGTGTATCACCCTATGGTGCACCAGTCCTCTTTGTTGTCAAGAAAGGAGGAGATCTGTGAATGTGCATTGATTACCATGACCTCAATGAACAGACCATCAAGAACTGTTGCCCACTACTCAGAATCGATGAAATATTCGATAGGCTTACCAACCCACAGTTCATGAGCTCTTTTGACCTGTGAAATGGTTACTGGCAAATTGCCATGAAAGAAGAAGACATCTACAAGACAGCCTTCCGAACTCGCTATGGATATTTCGAATTCCTAGTTATGCCCTTTGGCTTAACTAATGCTTCAGCAACCTTCCAAACACTGATGAATACCATTCTGCATCCATACCTGGATAAATTTGTTGTTGTCTACATTGACGATATCCTAGTCTTCAGCAGAACTCTGGAGGAACATCTTGAACACCTGGAGCTAGTACTACTGAAACTCTGAGAAAACAGACTCTTCGCAAAACTCAGCAAGTGCGAATTCCTCCTGAAAGAAATCCAATTCCTTAGACACATTGTCACTCCAAATGGAATCAAAGTGGACCCCAGCAAAATCTCCACAATCAAGGATTGGCCCCAACCCAAGAGGCTGAAAGACCTCCAGTCATTCCTGGGATTAGCAAACTATTATAGATGATTTGTTGCCAACTTTACCAAGATCGCCACTGCCCTCACCTAAATGACCAAGCACAACAAGAAAGAAGAATAGCCCTGGACCATGAAACAAGAGAAAGACTTCAACAATCTTACAAATTGGGGACCCGAACAAGATACAGCCTTTCAAGTATTGAAAGATACCTTGATAACCACTCCAGTACTTCAAGCTGCAAATCCTGCCCTACCATATGAAGTTACCACTGATGCCTCTGACCTAGCTCTTGGAGCAGTACTCATGCAAGAAGGACACCCTGTGGCCTACCACTCCCGCAAGTTCAACGATGCCGAAATCAACTATGCAACTCATGAGAAGGAAATGTTAGCCATCATAGATACTCTGATCAAATGGCAACCATACCTAGAAGGAGCACACTTCACCATATTGACTGACCACAAGTCATTAGTCAACATCAAGACCCAGGCTACCCTTTCTCGAAAGCAAGCCAGATGGATGAAAGTCCTCACCAACTTTGACTACGAAATCCAGTACTGCCCTGGCAAGGAAAACATTGTTGCTGATGCAATCTCCAGACCACCTATTGAAGAAGTTATCCAAACTCTCACCCGGGTTACAAACTGCATCATGGAACAAATCATCACAGCCTGTGCTGATGATAAGGAAGCCCAAGCACTCCGAGAAATCCTGAACAGTGATGATGCTGATAAGTATACCTGGTACAATCAATACCAACTCAAGGACAATACTATCTACTATAAGGACAGATTGTATGTTCCAAACAACTGAGACCTCCGAAGGACTATCTTATTCGAATGTCATGATGCCCCTATAGCTGGACACTTAGGATTTGATAAATGCTATGAAGTTATCTCCCGAAACTTCTATTGGCCCTGAATGGCAGATCAACTCAAGACCTACATTACTTCCTGTGATGCCTGTCAACAGAACAAGTCCTCAATACTAGCAAAACCTGGTCTACTCTACCCTATCCCAGTACCATCCGCTAATTGGAAACAAGTCTCTATGGACTTCATTGTACAGCTACCCCGAACCAAGAACGGGAAAGATGCAATTGTTGTTTTTATAGACTATCTCAGCAAACAAGCTCACTTTGTGCCAACTACCACCACTGCAACAGCACCAGACATAGCTATACTCTTGTTTGACAATATCTTCCACTATCATGGTCTTCCTAAGATCATTGTTAGTGACTGAGACCCAAAATTCACCAGTCATTTTTGAAAAGCCCTCCATACATACCTTGGAACGAAACTTGCACTATCTACAGCCTTTCACCCTGAAACTGATGGCCAAACCAAAAGAATGAACCAAACTCTGGAACAAATGCTAAGAAACTATGTTTCCTACAGACAAGATGATTGGCATGAACACCTCACTGCAGTCGAGTTTGCCTATAACAACAGCAAGCAAGCCTCTCTTAGAATGACCCCATTCTTTGCTAATACTGGACAAAATCCAAACACTCCTCTAACGCTCATCCGAACCACTGAAGAACTCTCTACAGTCAAAGCTGTTGAAGAATTCTTACTCCGAATACGTAATCTAAGCCAGATCGCAATTGAGAATTTATCGCGAGCTCAAGAACGACAGTTACAGTATGTTAACTAACATCACCAAGAAGAAACCTTCGATATTGGAGAAAAAGTTCTACTAGACATCCGAGGATACCGAGTTGACAACCTCAAGCACAGACCATCTATAAAGCTGAACAGCAAGTTCATTGGACCATTTGAAGTCATTTCACAAGTCTCTCCGACCTCCTACAAATTGGCGCTACCAGATACTATTAAGATTCACCCAGTCTTCAATGTCCAACATCTCAAGCGATACAATGACAATGATGATGAACTATTCCCGAACCGAGCTACAGAAATACCTGCACCTGTCATTATTAATGACCAGGAAGAATATGAAGTTGAACAAATCCTCAACAAACGTGGCCACAAGAACCACCCTGAGTATCTCATTAAATGGAAAGGATATCCAATCCATGATGCAATATGGGAACCCAAGACCAATCTCCAGAATGCTACTGACTTAGTTCAGGAATACAATTCCTTGAACAACTAAAATCCGAATACTCCAATACCTATCAGTACACAATATATACTACCCCCTCGAACACTATAATTATCATGAACCTAATCAAGAACTCAGCAAGACAGAACAAAATTAGAAGGCCTCGACGAGGACGTCGAAAGCTAAGAAGGGGAGAGTTGTAAGCGCACAACCTCCAAGCCACAGAAATCACACGCGATCTCCGAACAAATCTGGAAATCACCTGCAAGATCACGAAGCTGAGTCAAACAGAAGTCACAGTGCACAAAGCTGAGTCAATACTAAGTCATGGAATACAAGATTCACACAAATGGGATCTTACCAACCCAGAACAAATGCATATATACCCAGCTCCGAGATGCGTCGAAACAAAGAACTAAACAAATAACAACCACAACTTCCAAATACACAAACACGACTACCGAGATCTACAACTGCATCCGCGCTGATATTTGGAATGCCATTGTCAACCGAGCCACACTCCCTCTGCCCCTTATGAATATCTACAGCCAAGCACCCCTCTATTTCATGGAAGCCCGATGGAATACCCTGAACATACTCAACGAGGCCCACCGGATTGGACAAATCTCAAGCTACTACCAGATCAGCTGCCTCCTGGAAGACATGGTCGAACACCACTATGACACAGACATTACCCCGATGTCTCAACACCAGAAACTCATCACACGCAAATACTGAGAACTCTTCTACAAGTACAGCACCTTTATTCCCCGTCTCCAAGTTACTACCAGCGAAATGGTTGCTACCCTGTCCTATGGCCAAATCGATGACATGATATAAGAACTCAACCACAAGTATCTTGAGTACATTGAAACCACAGACAGAACCTTCCCGCACCCTGATGACCATATCCTGCAAATACCCCAAGTTGGATACACCATAAAGGATATCTACGATATAATCAACTTCGACAAAGACGAAGCAGAAGACAATGATCCTTCTGACGCCGACATGACCTCAAGCCAAGGATCTCTGCCAACCCTGATCACACTGCCAACCTTGCCGATGAACTTACAATAGTTCATAACCACATACGAGACTTATTGGGACAATTGCCACTGGCATGAATACCAACCTGCGTTCACCCCTGATTACTTCAACTACAATGAAGAGACTGGAGAACACAACCTATACCTTCAGACAACCCTTGAGATCGAACCAACCACTCCACCACCTGAGTATGAGCGACATGAACCACAGCTGCCAGCATACTACAATCCCATGACTCATAGTGCTGTAACTTACAGAAGATAACTACTTCATCAGAGATGAAACAATCGATGGTGATGTCATTGAAGACTATCCAGACAGTGCCTAAACCATAAATAGCTTAGCAGTTATAGTATAGTTAGACTAGCCTTGTACGATGTGACTGTGAACTGACTCAGCAGTCAGACAATCTCTTGACATATCAGATCACACTTTTACTACGTGACTGCATTCTGACTCAGCAAAGCACTTAGTGCTACACTCATATTTAGTATAGTCCAGATAGCCCCTCACTAGTATAAATACCCCCTCTCCCAGACCTCAGAATCTCAGACCTGAACAATCCGAACATAATTCCTGAGCACTTCCCCACAATATCTCCTCACACAACTACTTCTAGTATAGCAATATCATGAATAGAGAATAAATCTATTTAATACCCCACAAACTACTCTTAAGTAAATTCACTCCCTGTTAGGTTTTACTCCTAACCCCATCACGAAATTTCCTAATTGGGTATTGTCTGCAGCGATATGCCAATTCAACTAAGCTGGTCTTAGTTCCTTGAACTTCCTGAAATACAGAAAATCCTGAACATCCAGAACTAGTCCAAAGAAAGGACTTTGGTTGAGATGTCAACCCGATCTTGAAATCAATAAGCATAGAGGACGTACTCCATATGAAATTGATCTTGATCATAAGAAAACGGTCTTCCAGAATATCCAGAACTTCCAGAAAACTCTTCCAGAACTATGTAATGGTTACCCTAAAAAGCAACTCTCTTACACCCTCTTACCAATTGTGAGATTTATTTCTTCAATTTTAGTTATTAAGCCCAACTAGTTAGTAATAGATCCTGCTGGCAGAAGTACTGACTTTCTTGTAGATATTTTGGAAAAATATAAAAAATCTGAATATTTAGATAATTATAATAAAAATATTTATTATTGAGATATTTCTTCTAATACTTACAATATAGCTCAAATAAATATAATTTTATATAGTAATAGTAGAGGTAGAATGAGTGAATTAGATAGTATAGAAAAATATAATAAAATAAATAAAAAATTTGATTTTATTATAACCAATCCTTCTTTTAGCAATAAAACTTTTTAAAAAAGATTTATTCTTTAAGTAAGTATACTTACTAATTAGGTGCTTTATTTATTAAGTGATCAATTAATTTGTTGAAGAAAAATAGAATACTTATTATTATTTTACTCTCAGGTTATATATGCATACAACCTCCAAGCCACTGAAATTACATCACAGCATATAAAGCTGAGTCAATATAAAGTCACAAAATACAAGATTTACATAAACAGAATCTTACCAATCAAGACCAAATTGTAAGCACACAACCTCCAAGCCACCAAAATTGCATGATATCCTCAGAACTAATTTGGAAACCATATGCAAGACTATAAAACAAGTTACTAAAGTGTAAGCGCACAATCTCCAAGCCACTAAAATCACATGGCATCTTCAGAACTAATTTGGAAACCACATGCAAGACTACAAAACAAGAGATCATCTGGTTACACGAAATATGCCAGCAAGCACGAGAACCCACTGCCAAGATACAAGAATACTAGATGAAGTACTATAACTATAAGACTGACTCTGAACTGCTATAACTAGTTTGGTGTACTGTACTATTACAAAAGAAAACCGAAAGTACCAAACTCAAAGTGAGACAAGAAGAACCCTATCTCATCTACCAAAAGGTTCGCGAACTGCACTTATCAACTCAAGGCCAAGATACACCATAACTATACAAGACCTCATTACTTAGCTGAAGCAAAATGCATTTGAACAACTCCATTCGCTCTATCTGTATCACCTCCATTGGAGAGTGATAGATGCTTCATCTGAACTCAAGAAAGCTGACATTGTCAAAACCAATCTCAAGCCATCCACATGACAGATATTACTACTAGAAATTGCCTCGGATTACAGAAAATATTATTTCTGAGAGGTTTGAACCCCCAGCCGTGATATTGAGAGCCCTTGCCCTAGACAAGAATGGCCAGTCCTTGCAAATGCACCAGCAGACTAAAAAAAAAGAGAACAAAGATCTGTTATCCTTGTACCACCACTGCCACCAAGGACAGCCTTAATCTTGTAAGAGATAGAAGTGACAACACCTTGAAACTGATGATGTCAGAAGTCAGAAAACTGCTCAGACTTTGCCAGTGATGATGTCATCAATAGTGATGTCATCAAAGACTAACCAGACAGCACCTAAATCTATAAATAGCTTAGCAGTCATAGTATAGTTAGATTAGCCTTGTATGATGTGACTGTAAACTAACTCAGCAGTCAGATGATCTCTTGACATATCAGATCATACTTGTACTACATGACTGCATTCCAACTCAGCAAAGTACTTAGTGCTACACCCATATTTAGCATAGTCCAGATAGCCCCTCACTAGTATAAATACCCCCTCCCCCAGACCTCAGAATCTCAGACCTGAACAATCTGAACACAACCCCTGAGCACTTCCCCACAATACCCTTTCACACACTACTCCTAGTATAGCAATATCATGAATAGTGAATAAACCTATTTGATAACCCACAAACCACTCTTAAGTAAATCCGCCCCCCGTTAGGTACCCTGTCACGAAATTTCCTAATTAGGTATTGTCTGCAGCGATACGCCAATTCAACTAAGCTGGTCTTAGTTTCTTGAACTTCCTGAAATACGGAAAATCCTGAACATCCAGAACTAGTCTGAAAAAGGACTTTGGTTGAGACGTCAACCTGATCTTAAAATCAATAAGTGTAGAGGACATACTCCATACAAAATTGATCTTGACCATAAGAAAATGGTCTTCCAGAATAATCAGAACTTCTAGAAAACCCTTCCAGAACTACGTAATAGTTACCCTAAAAAGCAACCCTCTTACAACTTGGTAGTAGCAGTTTACAATCCAATTCCACTTCAAGATGCTTCCTCACCCCACTACAAACCCTTCTGAGAATTCCTAGAAGTTGGTATAAAGCCCAACCTCTGAACTGGAATTTATTCTGAACTATCTGACAATCTAGAGAGAATTGAACCTGACGTACAAGGACAATTTGACCTCTACACCTGCAACAAGTGGGACAAACTTCATTCAAAGAAAGAAGTACTCTGATTAAATCAGCAAATAGGCAAAACCCTATTCACTAAACTCCTTGCCCTACACCCAGTAAGTCAAGATAAAGAAGATCTTATAGAAGTCTTCTTTACTCTTCTCAACAAGAGTTTTGTCAGCTCTACAAATCCGAGCAACCTAGGACAACCAGCAGCAGTCTTTCTAGTCTTAGTTCCTCATGAAGCCCAAGCCTCTGTAGCCAAGTGACTCAACTCTACTGACTTTCACCATACCAGGACCAAGACTGCATTATATTACCAATTCCAGAACAGCAAGGCCCACCATATTCTTAAGGAAGAGGCAAGAGAAACCCTTCATCAACTATCTGATTCCAAACCTGAAGCAGGCTCTGCTACAACCCTACCTGAATCTGAAACCAATACCGAACCAGAACTTGACTTTGAATTAAGTCCATCTGAAATCAGATATACAACTGATTCTGTCTACTTTGATGCCAAGCAAACCTAAGTACATGGGGACCAAACTCAAGAGGAGGAGGAGTATCTCAGCGAATTCGATCCTGGATACACTACCAAAGGAGATGAGTCTCCATCAGGACAGAACACACCTATACAGCAACAGACAGCTATCTATCAAGCCCTTACTCCACACCCACAACTACTACTCCAGCAACTTACACAGATCCAAAGAACCCCATCGCACTCTGCACCAGTACCTCAAGTAGTACCAGTAACACCACTACCAGCAGTCCAACCGCCTCCAGTAAACAATATGGCAAACCAATAGATTCTAGACCTCACATTTTTTT
>RBNI01007536.1:0-10211 GCA_003990745.1 Jimgerdemannia flammicorona | reverse complement strand
CCCCCCCCCAACTCCAAAGGACATCCCCCCCATTCCACTACCTTCCTTTCCCACCAAGCTCTGGGCAAGACTCAGGGCTCATCCGGGTTGCTTGCAAACAGGAATACATAGAACATACCATCTTTGGTCACCTCCATCTTACCATTTCTGAACAAAAAAAAAAAACTCCATTTCCCCTTTTTGAGGTAAAAAAAAAAACCAGATGCTATTGTCTAATATTACAAGCGTAAAAACGAAATTATGGTTGCATGACGACCTGCATCTTGTGCCACCAAACCCCGCATGTACATCGATCCAATCTTTGTGGCGAAACTGAAACATGTTGTAGTCTCTAACTCGAGAATGGTGTTACAAGCTGCAGAGGGGTTTGATCTGTTTATCTCTAAAGATAGTGGTAACGTCAGGTGAGTATGTGCATATAAAGCATGGGCGAAACAATATGCGTGAATTAAATACGTGCATAAATGTTTCCGGTATGGAATTCTAAGTCGATCATGTACACGGACAAACAGTCTGATGGTTGAGTGCCAAAGAATTTGACAATATATTAGATGATTGCCGTTATCAATAATGACGAAAGCTTAACACTCCGTCTTAATAAATTTTTCTGTTGTCATCCTCAGAACAGGTGTGTCACGGATTGATTGAGCGGAACGGTTCGCTGCCGCTGAATCTGAAGGACTGGGTACCCATGAAACCCCAAGACACACATGGAGCGCATGGTAGGTGCAAATCCGCAGCTGTGCAAATCCTCGTATATACCTCCCCAATCATGCGCGATATTGTGTGCATGAGATCCGCCGGTGACTTTTGAAGGCCAATGAGGCCAAAGTACATGCGCGATCCTTCGACAGACGGTGGAAGGATTTTAACGATGATACTCAACATCGTATTGGCCCGTATGCCATGGTAATTTCTACGTCTACAGGGCTGCCCTCGCACCACCTCCATCCGCATTATTAACAACGTACATGAAAGGTGGCATGATATCACGGTCAGATTCACATTCACATTCATTGAAGGTCGTTTCAGTTTGGATGAATTAACGGATATAATTACAAAACTGGGGAGCGAAAACTTTGGGAGATCACAGAATTATATAGTTTTGATTAAAAAAGAGCCTTTTGCACCAATGGGATTACACATGTTTCTACTTGATTTAGAGACAGGCAAACAGGGTACTACAGGCAAGAACCACCACGGCGCCCAGGACCTTGCCATAGGAGAAATCGCTGACACCGGCAGAGGCAGACTTGCTCGTGGTTGCGCTTGCGCTAGCAGAGGCGGCGGCGGAGCTGGGGGTGGTGGTCTTGGGAAGAACGATGCTGCTGCTGGCGCTGGTGACACTCATGGAGACAGAGCTGGAGGGCACGGTAGTAGAAAGCACGGATACCGATGATTCGCTGACGGACGCGGAGGTTGAGGTTTCGGTGAGAGTGCTGGACAAGCCACTGACCGTGGCAAACACACTGGCGGATTCAGTGGTCGACTCGGTGGCTATACTAGGTGTAGCCGACTCGGTGGCCATGCTACCTGTAGCCGACTCGGTGGCCATGCTATCTGTAGCCGACTCGGTGGCCATGCTATCAGTAGCCGTGGCCATGGCGTCAGTGGCCGAGGCCACGGCGGTGACGCCGGGCCAGTTGGTGTCAATGCAGCCTTGGTAGCAGGCGTTGTCTGTGCAGGACGAGATACAATCACCAGCGGTCGTCACTAAAATAGCAATCGAAGAAAACGTTTCAACAATGAAGGATGTGAGTTATCTGTGATAAGAGCGCATTCGTTGACATTTGCTGATGCATAAAAAATAAAATAAAAAAATACCCACCACATTTTTGGATACATTGCCAATCACCAGAATCGCAGGTACACTTGGCTTGAACTTTGGAGACCAAGAGGGCGCAGAGGACAGCGGTGGCAAGGGAGAACTTCATGGTAGGTGGTTAGTGCAAGTGAGCCAGAGAATGTAACTTGACGGTGATGAGAAGAAAGGGCTACGCCAACCATTATTTATATCTATCTTTCCAGACCCTAATATGCATCCGTTCAGCCTAGATGCGTGACGCCGATCCAGATTACCAAACGCCAAAAGGCGGTGTTCCCATTTTGGAGTTAATTCCCACAGTCGAAATTTTCTCCAAGGGCGTCTGGCGTAGATTCTGACTCTCGGACAATTACTCGAAGGGTTGTTGCGATTAAGAACACTTTTTCAAGGCATTGCGGTCGCCCCTATCGTAGCTATTATCCATACGGCCGGTTTCATCATTCAACATCGCAGAGGTCCTCCCCAGTCAAAACGAAATTATAATGTAATGTCGAGTAGGGGCTGTTTCTCGCCTGGATATGTTATTGGACAGGGGGTGTTTTTGCCAGGAACCACTTCATCAAGTTAAAAACAACACCGCGTATTGATTTTCTAAAAGTTAATCCCGTGGTTTGTGTGGAGGTATATACGGCCTGTGTCACCCGAAAAGATGGTGATTGGCTTGACACAGTGGTCACGAGCTTAGACCCTGGAATCTTCACATGTGGTTGTTGGGTGGATGTCCAAGCAGCAGGTATGTTTGTTATTTGTGGTCATAAACAAACCATATCGGCGTTCTGACAGAAATTTCAGGGTTCTGGAGCTCGTTTTTCTGGTATCCGCTCCAGGTGAATCTGCTCTTGTTGTATCTATGTATATCTGACATTTAAATTGGCTGCAGATAGGCCAGTTATCTCTGGATTTGGTTATGTGTATTCTCAAATTCCGAACGTATTCAGATAAATATATAATTATTTAGTTTGGCGGCTGACATCAGACCGTGTCAAATTTCGGACCCTGTTGACTTCAGAAAGTTCGGATGTGCTGGAAATTTCGAGATCTTCCCTTTACGGGACGAGCCACTCTGAGCCTAAAGTGACACCCAAGATTATAATTTCTATTGAAAACCCCCACCAACGGGACCACTTCTTCTATTTGACGCCGCCAACCTCACTTTCACACTGCGTGCATCGAACATTCCACCAACGCCATTGCTATCAGGCATACAAACTCACACAAGAACTCGAATACACGACACCCGTATTTCAGTCCAGCACGACACCTGTATTTCGACTTGCACGGAATTTTCAAACTTACAGCACGCTATCCATTTTCTGACTTACACGGAATTCAGCGCAACAACCGTTTTCTCATCCAACCTGTATTTCGACTTCTATATTCCGCCGTACAGGGAATTAAGGACGACATCAGGAAAATAAAACGGCCTTCCAATTTCAAGCACTCGCCCTCCCATTCCAAGCGCTCCCATTCGCCGTGTTCTAAAGGGATTCGCAATCTGGTAACTGTCATTTTCGCTGGAGGAAACAGGAATTCCAACTTCGCGGCGAGTCTCGGCGAGGGCTGCAAACTCCCTACTTTTTTGTGTCAAAACCAAATGCAGCTTTAGGCAAAGGAAAATGAGTTTCTTGGAGGTCATCATGAAAATCTGACCAGCAAAAACAACTTCGAAAAATCAGAAGAACGCCACCGCGCCAGTATCTATGCGCTTCTCAAGAACCCGGCTCTGCTGCTGGACCATCCAAAATATATTATTACCAAGGCAAGTAAAGCGAGATTTTTGAAAGAACTAATATATGATGCCATAGCCTAGACTAATTATTACTTGCCATAGGCGTCAAGCAGAAGTGGACGGATCGGCCCGCTGATATTGGCACCAAACACAGACCGCGCGGTAGTCTTCGAAATCAAGGCATTAACTTTGAGCAACATTTCAGATGTTTATAGTATACTCTATCGCAAGCTTCCCTTGTGCGACAATGTCCATCCAGCTGGAGGACGTATAGAAGATTGGATTCAGCAAACAGAAAGGACAGCTAGCGGATTACTGGATGAGTCCCGCGATCAAAGAGTTACGCCATAAGCGACGCCTATTTAGTCGTTATTTTCAGTTCTCGCCAAATCCTTCTCTTGCGGCTGAGCGAGGATGGTCAAGGTCCAACATGTCCAATATGTGGTATCAATGCTTAGGATATATCAGCAAGACAAGCCTCAAACATATGATAAGAAGCAGTTCAGTGAGTGGATTGCCAGTATATATAGATCTAGAGAATAACTTTTATGAGACATGTATAGAAAACAAAGCTTCCTGGTGATTGTTTGATGAACAATTGAAGCATGTCTTGGAGATCCTTGATCTCATCTACACTAAAAAAAAAAAAAAGATCTCATCTACACTAATATATATGGCCTAATGTGTACTCTGTCACACTCTGGTAAGAGATATTTTCTGATGTTTATCAATAATTATATATATAAGATATATGTATATTTTCTATTAGTAAAGATCAAAGTCTTGGAGAAATTCAAAAAATTCAAAGTAATTGCTGAGAATGAAATGGGATGTAGAATATGTGCTATATGCTCAGATAATGGATACAAATATGTCAACAATATATTCAGGCAATTTTTGATAAAACACAGCATAAGCTGTGTGGTTGAGCAATTTAACCATATAGCTATAGAAATGATATATGATAATCAATACAACTGGGCTAGGATATATCTATTTGGCTGAAGCCATCAATACAGTAGTATATATCTACAACAGATGTATATCGCAATTGTTAAGTAAGGATTCCAATAACAATAAGCATTCTAGGGATAATAATTGTATCTCTGAAGAATTATAAAGCAGATATAAGCTGAATATATCATATCTATAGATTTTTAGATGTGATGTATATGTTCTTGATAAAGTAATATTAATTAGTATAAATTTGAGCCAAAGATAGTTAAGCACATACTTTTAGGATATAGCAGAAAATTATATAGGTTTTGGAATCTGTATATAAGATATATAGTAATTTTGCATAATATACAATTCAATGAAAAAGGCTTGAAGATCCACATAGAAGTCTTGGTAGAAATCTCTATATTTCAGTCAGTATAACAACTGGTACTACCAACATCTCTAATGACTTCAGCAGTTAATCAAAACTATTTTCAACTACTATATATATCTGAGTCAAAGTTGCCCAACTTAAGGATTACCAAGATTAAAGATAAAGATAATAGTAAATATAACAACAAAGGATCTTCTATAAAGGATAAACAAATGTAAAAGCACTCTAACATATACTGAGAAACTTGTTCAGAATTAGGAAGTTATTAGGATATACCAGTGAGCCCTAGATAGTAGTAATATCAAAACTACATGAGCTACACTAAAGCATATAAATTTACATATATTACAACATCTTCTGACAAGCCAAGTATATATGATAAGGCTAGACAATGTTCTGACAAAAGAAATTGGCAACATATGATAGATGAGGAATATGATTCACTCATTGAAAATGGTATATAAGATCCAGTATCTCTTCTATCAAACTATCAAGCAATTAGATCTAAGTGAGTATATAGGATAAAGTACAATACTAATAGATATATAGAGCAGTATAAAGCTCATTTTGTTGCTAAGGGTTATTTATAAGATTATAATATAAACTATGATGAAATATTTTCATCTATATTCAAGCTTACTCTACTTAGAATACTCCTTGTAATTAGTATATAATATAATCTTGAAATTAATCAAATGAATATAAAGACAGCATTCCTAAATAGTGATGTAGATATTGAACTATATGTCTGTCAATTGCAAGAATATGAAAACAGTGAGCTCATATGCAGATTATATAAAAGACTATATGATATTAAGCAAGTAGTATAGCTATAGAACAAAAGAATTGATAAGCATCTCTTTAATAATAGATTCATGCATTATGAAGTAGATAATTATATATATGTCCAACATTATAACAATGGTAATATAGTATTCATTGGTATATATATTGATGATATAATTATTATTACTAGAAAGAATAGACTTAATTGAGTTAAAAAAACCCTATATTGAGAATTCAAGATAACTGATATAGATAATATATCTTTCCTTTTGGAGATAGCTATGTATCATATATGATAGAAATATATGTACTATATATCTTATATAAGAAACTTATGCCAAAGCCATTCTTAAATACTTCAATATGTGTAAATATAAGCCTATTGGCACTCTGATATGTAGATACTTCTATAAAGTTAAGGAAGCCTATTACTATACCTGAAACAAATGACACTATATTTGAGCCAACTAATAATATTCTCTATTAGCAAGCAGTCAGTTCTCTCATATATCTCATACTAGAATTGAGATCTGATATATTATATATTATAAATAAGATGACACAGTATTTCTCCTGCTATGATAATTCATATTAGAGCACTATTAAAAGAATTTTCTGATACTTAAAGAAATCAGTATACTATATACTCACATTAGATAGTGATATTGGATTAAGCAAGAGTAATAGTAAGAGTAATGATAAGAGTAATGATAAGAGTAATGACAAGAGCAATAGTAAGAGTAATGAGATCAGACTATTTGGTATATATGATACCAATTAAGCCAGAGACTTGGATGACTATCAGTCTATAACTAGGTATCTCTTCCACATTGGCAAAAATGACAAAGAGTCCATTATTTAATTACAAATACATAAGCAGAGTTTTATGGTAATATCATCAATACAAGCAGAATACCAGATATTATCATTAGTAATAAAAGAAGCCATTTGACTCTATGAGCTTTTGAAAGAGCTTGGTTTTACTCAGAGAAACCCTATACTGATCAGGCAAGACAACTAATTCATGATAGTATTTGCTAAGAATCCAGTATATTATAACAGAATAAAACGTATTGATATACAGTATTATTTTATATAGGAATACATAGAAAATGGTACTATATACTTAGAATATATCTCTACAGAGTATATAATTGCAGACTTGTTGACTAAAGCCATTCTAAAGCTGAAGTTTAAGCAGTGTGTTTAAGAAATAGACATTATGAGTCTTACAAGCTATATACCAGCATTTGGTTAATCATGAGATATTTTTCAGACTATTAAAAGTCTCTCACATTATATATATATTGGTTATATCTCTCATCTATGAGAGGATTATATATATTACATTCTTTGTATTCTTTACCAATAGGTGGATATTTAAGTATATTTCAGAATACTTTTCAACCTACAAAAATTTCTAGATAGTTATAATTCTGGATTATATATAGTTTTAGTTTTTCATATATATTATATTGTTTTTTTTAATCTAGTTTGTATTTCTTCTTTTTGGGGGCAGGTATATATTGTATTTTTTTTTTTTTTATTATATATCTTATTGAGTAAGAGTATTGAGATAGTAACTCAATATATCAGCATATGACCTTATACTATGCTATCAGATTTATATCATTTATCAGTAAAGTATAAAATATATGACCTATGCAACTTTAATAAAATATCTCTCTTTATAATATAAATTATACTCTTCATTTATAGCTTGCTTCTATCTCTTATTATTAGAGAAAATTATTGCTTTAACAAATGTATTTGGCTTATTAGAAATTATAATAAATATATATTTATATATCTTCATATAGCTCCTATAGTCTTTATATTAAGATGTTATTAATATATTTCAATAACTCTCTAAATCAGAATGAGTCTCATTTTTGGACTTATATTTTGACTTTTTCTTACCCTTGATAAACTCTTTATTGTCAGTTTTATTATTCTTAATCTCTATTATCCTTGACTCAGATAACTCTAATTCAGATACATATAGTGATTGAAAATAATTTTACTTTATCAGAGAAGTTGTTGTTAGATATTATACTAGCTAAGATGCAGATATTGAAGTAGAGATTTTGATGAGTATATTTATATAAAATTTCTGATTTTCTTTTTTGTTAAACTATATATCATATGAGATTACTATATAATATTTATATAGATTTCAATATATATCTTGTCAAAATATTGAAAAAATATATGCTTGCTAGCTTTAGCTTAAATCTGTTCTAATTGATATTACTTTTGTTAAGAATATATACATTATTTATAAATATATATAGATGTGATATGTCTGGTTTTAATTTACTCCATAACTCTTCAGAAGTAAGATTATAATTATTTCTAGAATACTTATTATTATTATTATTAGATTCTTTACTCAATACTTGAGATATATATTAGTTGAATATATATACTATTATATTAATAGCTTCAGCCAAATAAGAATATAATAATCTGATCATATTAATAATAATATATACTATTTTTATAACTATATAGTTAAATCTCTCAGTCATATCATTCTGCTATAGTGTAAATAGTACTGTTATCTAATAGTATATACTATATTTTCTCAGATACTACTTGAATATACTATTGATATATTTATATCTATTATCTAATTATATAGTATATATTCTATATTCTATTTCATTCTCTATAATTATCTTAAACTTTTTGAATTTCTTCAAAACTTCATTTTTTGCTAATAAGAAGTATACATATATTTTATATATATAATCATTAATGAATATAATAAAATATCTCTTTTGACTATAGAAAGTAATATATATTAGATCATATACATCTATATGGATTAAATTGAGTATAACAGATATATATTTTATCTATTTTATAAATATATACTAGAATGCTTTATTTGCTATATAATTCTTACAGAAAATATCATTAGAATATATTACTGGTAATTCTTATATATGTAGATTTATTCTTTATTATTCTTTCTAGACTTAATTTGCCTATATGTTCTAAGTATTAATATTATATATTAGATATATCAGATATAGTTATTATATATATAGAGGTTTTTATACTACTCAATATACTATTAATTATATAAAGATTATCTCATTTTGATACTATTGTAATGTGTCAGCTCAATAGAGGCAAATTACAAAGTTGGGGGTTAGTGTAGTTTGGCTTGAGCCCCCAGTTACTTTGTCAAAAAGCAATAAAATGTTCTAAGATTCCTGAGGTTCTTGGTGTTTGGTGGTATAATAGTCAATCTGAATACAACAGTAGTTCCTTGGTTCACATGGCGGTCAATTTATGTGGATTTCCTTATTGAGACAGTTCTCTGGGTGTAGTGGTAGTTTGTGTAAATGGGTTTCCTTCCTGGGTCAACTGGGAATGGCAGAATTTGTATGTAGTACAAGTGGTTTCCTTCTTGAGTAATGAGTGATTTCTGTGTAGTGCGACAATCTCCTTGTGCATGACAGTCTGGCAATTTAGCGGTTTTCCTTATGCGATTTCTGCATGATGATCTTATGTAGTGTGAATGGATTTCCTTATGTGGGTCAACTGGGAAGGTGGCGATCTAGCAGATAACTCGATTTGGCTCACTGAGAATAGAGAATACCATGGATCCTTCTTACTGGGAATTGTACTGGTGGCGGATAACTTGATAACTCGGGCTCACTGGGAATGACGAATAATTCAGAGGTCACAGATTTTCTGGGAATGCGGATAACTTGAAAATGGTGGATGATGCAGATTCTCCTGAATCAGCAGGCTTCTTGAAAAAAAAAAAGGTGGCTTCAACTGGAAATAACTCGGATGGCATGAGTTCTTCCAGATTGGGCTCCTCTGGGAATACAAACAACTGGTGGCATTCTTTGGGAAAGGGTCTCTTGGCAAAGTTATGTCAAAGACTGGCTCTGTTTATGTGGAGTTACGTCATAGACTGGCTCCACTGTGAAGTTGCATCAGAAACTGACTTGAGCAAGGCGGCTTTCTGGGGAAGGCAGAGAATAACTTGGAAATAGCAGCTTATTTCTTAAGCAGCGGGCTACTCAAATGGCAGTGAAGTTCTTCCTTGAACTTGGGCAGCAAACTTGGGTTCTTCAGGCTTATCTGGCAAGCGTACCAAAAATAGACTTGTTCTTTGTATTGGAAAGTGGACTGGAGTGGGAAAAGGGGACTAATGCTCACAATCTCCTAACAGTGGCTATAGAGTTCCTCTCAAAGTGTGGTAGGCAGACTTGTCTTTTGCTTTTAGATTCAATTTCAGACTGAGGTTTATTTACTCTTGTCTCTGGGGTAATTTATACAAGTTGGTTGCTATCTGGTTACTATGTGGCTAACTATAGATTTGCTATCTATGACAAGTTATGTAGGTCCAGTACAAGTTTTTTTTTTTTTTTTTTTTTTTTTTTTTTTTTTTTTTAATGGACTCATGTCCCGCGGAATTTTATTGGAAGGGAACCTAGACTATATAGGCCAAAACCCTCCCCCACCACCCTCCTATCACTGTTTTCTTATTTTTCTTTTTTTGTTTTTGTTTT
>RBNI01007535.1:0-10212 GCA_003990745.1 Jimgerdemannia flammicorona | reverse complement strand
TTTTTTTAATGGACTCAAGTCCTGCAGATTTTTATTGGAAGGGAACCTAGACTATATAGGCCAAAACCCTCCCCCACCACCCACCAAGCACTGCCCCCTCATTAACTTAGGCTAGCTATTGGCCAGCAGCTCGACCATGCCAGGCACAGCAGGGCCTATGGTGGCCCACACCTCATTCTGTACACTATGCTCTCCCTACCACCAGGGAAAACCCAACCATATGCCAATGACTGAAAGCACATGCCTGAGAACCCAACGTATGTACAAGGCCATGCCCGAGCTGAATAGAATAGCCCCTGCCACCCTAAAGAGAATGACAGGCAAAGAAAAAACTCTCATCAAAGCACAACATAGTGGGTAGGGCCTGGTTCTTCCAGTTGAGGTGAGTAAAGGACTTACATGTGAGGTGGGAGGAAACCCCCAATACCCCACTACTCAAGCTTGCGGGCCTTGATCACGTTGCTGTATCAGCTCCCAGTTCCAGTTGAGTGCAGCCAAGACATCTGAAATGGGTAGTCTCGGGCCCCCCGACCCCCCCTGACGACTGGGGCCTCACCCTGCTACCTACCAAAAGAAGCTGAGAGTGTCACCTACCACCTAACCATGCCACACCAATCAAAAGGCCCCACCAAAGCAGTACCTGCCCCAGCCCTGATGACCGCCCCCAGCCTGGCACCCTACTGATTCATCATTATTGCCCTTCCTCCTATCTGTGACGGCCATCTCCCCTCCCATCCCGACATCACCTGAAAAGCAGTCACCTACGCCAGAACTGTGCTTGCCGGGAAGCTCACCAAAGCCAGAGGGCCCTACCACAGGCACCGAGGACCTGCAGGTAACCTATACTGAGCACTTGATGCCCAAGGTCAGCTGACTCCCTATATAGCCTGAGACATACTGAGACAGCACCTTGTTGGTGATGGCAAAAGGAAGAAGGCACTGCATCAAAATGGATACACTCCAGATGCAGCCAAAGGCACCAGAAACCATGAAAAAGTGGAGAAGACACCGATCCGACACCGATAAAGGGGCAACTCATCACCATTGCCCTCCTCCCACCATACCCATGTAGGCACAGCAAACCAACCTGAGGTAGAGGGGGTAATAATAGGGGAAAGGGAACTCGGAAGGTTGCCTACCAAACCTTGTGACTGGTAAGGTAGTGGAGAAAGGAGCCGTCAAAGATTTGATCTATGAGCAGTAGTGGGTAATGGTTCTTGACTGTGATCTTGTTGAGTACTCAGTAGTCTATACACATTTACAGAGTATTATCCTTTTTCTTGACAAATAGGACTGGGGAGCCAAAGGGTGACTTGTTTGGCTGAATGGCTCCTTGCTCAATGAGTTCATTGAGTTCCTTCTTGACTGCTTCAATTTCAAGTGGAGATATATAGTACATTTTCTTCTTAGGTATAGCTGTATCAGGTACCAACTTGATTTCGTGGTCATGGTCTCTTGAAGGTGGTAGACCAGGTAGTTTGTCTGGAAAGACATCCTTGTACTTGTTCAGCAGTAACTTGATGCTTTCACTAATTGATAGCTTCTTGTCTTCTTTCTTTAGTCAGATCAGTACCACAAAGGTACAGGTAGCTTTCTTGAGGGCCTTCTTGAACTGAATTGCTGAAAGGGTAGCAATTGGGGTTCTCATCTGAGTCATATCTGGCTTGATGGTAATATTGGCTCTATTCTGAATCAAGGTGACTTCATTCTTGGTCCAATCAATCTGAGAGTTGTGCCATATAAGCCAGGGTTTGCCTAGGATCAGATCATGGTCTCCTAGTAGTGCTACCTCGAAATCTAAATATTCTCAGTACTTTTGGATCTTGAGGGAAAGTTTAGCAGCAATTGAGTTGATTGGTAAGGTGGTGCTATCTGCGGTGACAACTCCACCATTTTTGTCAGCTGGTTTGGTAAGAATCTTGAGCTTATTGATGAGGTTCTTGTTGATGAAGTTCCCAACAGCTCCACTGTCTATGAGAACATCTAGTTCTTGTCCCTTGACTAGACCTTTGAAAATGAGCATTGAATTAACTCAGTTCTCAGCTATGCTTGCAACTTTATCAGTACTGCCAAAGCCTTTCTGATCTCACTTGGTTGAAGATAGCTTGGTGACTTCTTTGATGACTGGTAGGGTGGCTCGCTCCAGAATGAGCTGTGTAATTCTGTCTCCTTCATTGACAGTGTAGGTTGGTTCTTGTGGTTAACTAGCAGGACTTACATTTTGCCTTAGAAGTTAGGGTCAATGACTCCAGCACCAATATCCAATGAGTGCTTGAAACTGAGGCCAGATCTTGGTGCAATTCTTGCATAATGTTTCTTGGAGATTTCGACTGAAAGGCCAGTTGGAATGAGTCTTCTTTCATGTACAGGAATAGTGACTTGTTGTACTGCTTGAAGGTCCAAACCAATGGCTCCTTCTGACTGTGCTTGAGAGATCTGGGCCTTAGGGTTGACTTGTATGAAATTGAGTATAACTTCTTATTCAACTAATTGACCTTGAGTGTCTTTGGACAGGACTAGGATCCTCTTTGGTTTGGCAGTTTTCTTGGGATATTTAGTTGCAATGTGATCAGACTGATAGCAAAAGAAGCAGACTCCAGCCTTCTTAAGGTGCTCCTTTTTCTTAGGTGTAAGCTTGCCTTTCTTGTTCTTATTGATGATGTCTAGATCTATGGGGGCAGATCCAACAGTTCTGACTTTGGGTTCCTCCCTTCTGTGGTTATTGTTGTTGTTGAAAGGCAGTCTCTTCTGTTCAAAGCAGTGACCATAGGTGATGACATCAAATCTATCAGCAATTTTCATTGCTATATCTAGGTCCTTGGGTTTTTCTAGTTTGACATGAACTTGGGTTTGACCTTTTAGGCCTTGGATGTACTTGTTGACCTTCTTGTCTTCAGTGAGATGTGGTAATTCTAGTAGGATTGACAGGAATTGTATATTGTATACTTGTACAGACTTGAGTTGTTTGACATTTACCAGACGGTCTTGCACAACCTTGGTGCTGTTGACTGGTTTGAATTGGCCTTGAATAGTATCAGAGAATTTGCCCCAGGTCTTGATTTGACCAGAGAATCTGGTATTCTGGACATGATTTCACCACCAGATTGCAGCATTCCCTTGGAGGAGTGTGGCAGTGAATTGGACTAGTGTTACTTCTTCCAAATTGATCAGTTCTCCATATTGCTCCAATTGGAAAAGCCAGGCATTAGTAGACAGTCCTCCTCTTTGATCATCAAAAGTGTCAGGCTTCTGAGGCTTGATAGTGACTACTGTCAAGTATATTGATGTCAGTAGAGGTATAGAGGTATGAGCAGGGGTCTTGCTTTTCTTTCTTTCTATGCATTCTTGAAGTTGAGCAATCTGAGCTAATGTGGTCTGCAAAAGACTCTCAATGGCCCCATTTGACTGAGTAGAGTTTTGCTGTTCCTCTTCTTCTTGCTGATTGTATGAGGCATCACCTGGACCATAGGTACTATATAAAGGGTTTCACCTGTTGTCCTCCATAGTGTTGTGACTAATATCTTGAGAGGTGTCTTGATAAGACTAGGTGTAACTTAACCACTGCTACTAAGTGTAACAGTTCTAGTTTCTAAATGAGGAAGTGACTAGTTCTGGTAGTCCAAAGTAGCTTGAAGAGATACTAAGGATTCAAGTGTTCTCAAAGGATTTCTGAGAGAAAATATTCTGAGACTTTATTCATGAGAACAAAGGGGATATTTATACAAGATCTGAAGGAAGGATCCAGAAGGATCTGAGAAATCAAAGGAAAATGCCAAGAGGAAAGTTCTCAGCAAAGATGACAAATGATGACAAATAAAGTTCTACAAGTTTCCAAGATATTCTATAACTAGCTAAATAAGTACTAGTTAATGCTCAGCACCAAGAAGGAGATTTCTAAGTATGTGGAAAGTGCTGGAAGATTATAGAATATTCAAGAAAGACAGAGAAAAGAAATAAACTATGCTAAAATGTTATATCTTCAGATTCTTTGCCTGAGTCCTCTTATTCATCTTCTTGTGTATTGTGAGCTTCTATGATCTTGTACTCTTAGTTCTTGATAGTGGTTGCAAGTCCTACTCTCAACTGCTGTCTGAAGGCAGAGACTTCAGCTAATTGTCCAAAAGTAGCATTGATCTTCTGTTCTTTGAGGTCCTTGTAGATATCATACTGGTGGATCTTGGTCTTGTATAGCTTTTGTTCTTTCTTGTTTTTACAATACTGAAGTAGTGTCTTCAATAATTTGGTAAGCAGCTTCATCTAACTCTATGTCTTAATCAATCTCCTTGAGTTAGGTCTTGCTTTGAATAATAATAGCTGGGGTCTTCTTTGGTCTTCCAACTGGCTTGCTGTTGCCCTTCTTATCATAGAGCTTGGACCAGGTTCTGGTACCTTCAGTAATAGGGTAGAATTCAGACTCCTCATAGTATTCTTCATCATCAGTATCACCAATCTCCTCAATGACTACTACATTGGTTTGTTCTCTAGTTCTGGTAACATTGCTTGGTTGGGCTTTGCATATATAACTTTTTGTATAGTGGCCTTCTTTTCTATATCTGAAGTATATGATATTGTGTTTTTCTGTAGCAACTACAAATCTCTGTACTGGTCTCCTGTTAACACTTCAGACTTCTCTAACAACATCACTAAAGTGTACAGTTATCTCAGCAAACTGCTTGGTGAGTTCCTCTACTAGATCAGCTTTGGCTGCCTTAGAGATAGGTGGAGATAGTTGTCTATTTGTAACTATAGTAAGTATGATACTGGTTGGCTTTTGTGGCTCCATCTTGATGTCAGTTATTTTCTCCATTGAGTGTTTGGCAGGGTGTCTGATAGTCTAATATCTCTATACAAAGACTACTTTCTGGTCAAGAGTCAGAGTAGCTGGGATAGACTGGATTACTAGAGCAATTTTAGAGTAGACTTCTTTGAGGAAGATTGAATCAGCTATTTGTTCCTTGAGGCAGTCATCATAGCTAGCCAAAACAATCTGGTGACAGATTTAGATATAGAATAAATTGGGATCTTTACTGAGTCTCTGGCAGATAGTATTGAGTTGGTCCTTAAGAGCTTGCTTGATCTCTTCAGTATAGTATGTAGTTCTGAGGGAGTTCTTCATATTTGCAAGTTTGGCTATACTAGTATCAGTAATGATAGCTGCATTAAACTTGTCTCTGGTAGGTCCTCTGAGGCTGACTGATAGAAGAACCAATTGTGTATCTATGATAAGAGCTCATACAGCAGCAAATTATTCAAAGTCTTCAATGAAGGTCAGAATTGACTCTTCAGTAGTATATCTATAGAATGTGGGAGGATGCATTTCTATCTTATCTTGAATTCTTACAGAGATAACTCTTATAGTCAGGATAGTTATTGTAGTGGTTGTTCATTTTTTAGCTTAAAAGTGAGAGATTTGTCTTGAATTACCAGCCATTAGACACCAAGTTGTCACATAATAATTACTAAGTCCTTTAATATATTAGATTCTCTTTAAGGTATATCTCTTAGACTAACCACAAGTTTGTTATAAGCAAGTTCTTATTAGAGTACCTTCTTAAGGTCTTATAGTTCTCAAACTTCTTATCTCTTAGATTGCTTGAGTAAAATTGAGTATAAGTAAACTTTACTGACTTTATTTCAAAGGAAATAAGGGGAGTATTTATACAAAATATAATTCAATGGTTGCTAAGATATAAAGCTAAATATAAATTCCAATAATCAAACAAAATACTGAAATACAGAAAACTTCAGTTGTAAGTACAAATTTGAGTGTCTATACAAATAGTTGTACAAGTTCAGGATACTAGTAGATTTTAGTAGTACAGGAAGCTATACAAGATCAGAATGTCAGAAGAATAACAGTTATATAAAGAACTCAGAGTAGAATATTTAGAACTTTAGGAGCTTCATCTTCATTACTGCTGAAGGAAATGAGGTTCATAAATGTTTCATCTATTTTATATATGTTATATATTTTGTATACTTCATGTATATCACCAATTAGTAGGATGGTGTCATCATTGATGACATCATCACATTCAGCAGCAGTAGGTCTCCAATCTATGGTATTTTCTTCTACAAAATAAGAGACAAATGTGGGGTCTTAGAGAGGTCTGACCTGGATGCTGGAGCCTTAAAATACTGAGATCAATCCTTACAGAAATTGGTCTGGATTGTTCTGGAGAATAGGATGCCAGAACTCTTCTATCTCTTTTTTTTATAGTTACTTAGACTTCACCATTTATTACCAGTCTATTAATAAGTTTACAGTATACTCTCCTACTACCTTATCCCTATAGGGGAGCTTCTCCCTACATTCTCATAAATAAAAACCACCCTCTCACCCATCACTCCAACCCTATTCCTGCTTTGCCCACAGATTTTCTCCATCAAACAATACCTTCAACCACTTTGCAACCCCCAACCAAGCTACCAGCTTGTCAAGGTATCTTCTATAAGACTATGCCAATGCAACAGCCAGACCCCCAAGCCCAGTCTCCTCTCATCCTCAAATATAAATAGCCAGTGACTGGCCAGCCCCACCCAAATAGCCAATGCCCAGCCTAGTGTTAGCCACTCCTTTCCCACCCCCCCCCCACCAGTCTATCTCTCAAATCCTCCCACCATCTCCACATGCCACCTCTCCTACACACTACTCCCAAACAATCCCCAACAGCCCACCAAAAGTCACTAAGTACTTTACACTCTCCTAGCAATGTTTAGATGTCTACACATATCCCCCTTTCTGCTCTATATTATGGCACTCCTCACAGTCAAAGCAACCCCCCTCAATAAGGTGACTCAAGCAGAAGTTGAGCATTACATTTCTCCTCAGTATGTGCCACCAAGCCACCCAGTACTTCAGTGGCATCCATCTCCTCACCTCAGCACTCCAGGCCCAAATGCCATGCCAGTTCTACTCCTCTCTGATTCCTACTCCTTACCAACCACTAGGTCACAGATTCTGGCCTGGTCCCTTCTGGCATTCTACCTCATCCCCAATGTTGAACTCTATTAAGAGAGTGTTGCCTAGCAACACTTGGTCCCATCTCCACATTGCTGGGTCCCAAAGCCACCTCCCCTTCATTTTCCTACCAATGAATTCCAATGCGGTATACCCCCTCTACTACCCCCCACCAGAAGTCTTTATACTACAATTGTTCAGTGTTCTGAAGTCCAACCAATGATAAGAGATCTCCAGTCAAATCTCTTGGTGAGAGCCTCATCTCTCAGACCTTCTGCAATAAGAGAACCCAACCTCCCCCTCTCAACTCCACAGCTCTCTTTAACCACCATGCTCTCAAGCAGTGCAATCTCTTTGGAAAGTCAACCAGCCCAAGTCCACCACTTGCCACTGGTAAGGACAAGACCTCCCAGCTGATCTGACTCCTTCTTCCAGTCCAAATCCACCCCTTGGCCAGCCTCATCAATCTCTTCACCACCTAGGCAGAGAAGTCCAGATGATAAGCCAGATACCATAACTTTGGCAGCCAATAGACATTCAAAATCAAGACATGCCCTGCCAGAGACAATTGGTGACCCCCCCAACTCCACAGGGCCTCCCCCCAGATATCAACCCACTGCTCTCACCAAGGTCTGGGTAGAACTGACCCATATACTGACAAATAAATGCCCAAGTACCACACTGCCTTACCAGCAGGGACAATTGTTCCAATAACCTCCCCTCCTACCAGACCATTGCCTAGCACCATTGTTTCACACTTATACCAATTAAGCTTAGCCCTAGAGTTCTCCTCATACCACTCCACTATCTCTTTGAGCTTCTCAACATCAGCAATCAATCTCAGGCCAACTACTATATCATCTGCAAAGGCCCCAACTTTCTACCCAATGCCAAAGATAGAGAGTTCCACTATCTTCCACCTTATTCTATCTATTAGGGGTTCTAAGGAAAGAGTATACAAAATTGGGGACAATGGGTCCCTCTGGGGCACTCTCCTACCTAGGGGAAATGCTATCCCTCTATGTCTATTATATATGAGTGCAGCCCTACTCCCTTCCAGTAGGCTGATCATTGCTGACCTGAACTAGTGTAGAACCCCAGTTCTATCTAATACTCTCACCAACCAGACTCACTGCACTCAGTTATAAGCCTTCTTCTGGTCCAAGAAGACCAGTCATCCATCCAGTCCACTAGCTCATACCCCTTCAATAACTCTATGTACCCAGGCTATGCTATCTCTAATGAGCTGGCCTCCTACAAAGCCCCTCTGTTCAATACCCAAGACTTGCTGGGCCACCTTTTGTTGCCTTGTGACCACTATCTTAGTCACCAACTTTCTGTCTATATCCAGCAGCATAATTGGCTGCCAGTTCTTCCAGTCCTCTTGCCTTCTTTTGTTCTTGTAAAGCAATGTCACTAGCCCTAGATCCTGCTCTCCCACCCATCTCCCTATCTGTAGTATAAAATCACACAATACCATCATCTCACCCAGTACTCCTGGGACTCCCACCATCTTCTTCCAGAAGTCCCAGGGCAAACCATCCCCCCCAGGCACTATACCTGATGTTGTCATGGTAAGAACCTGGCAGATCTCCTTCTCTTGGACTGATAACATCAAGTCACTCAGCCCATCTACTTATTGAGAGTACAAATCCTCCAATATCTGATCAATGGTCACAGTATCTGCCCCACCCTCCTCCTCACTCCACAATCCACTCTATTGCTTCTTTAACAATCCAAGAATGTCTTGTATACTATACACCAGTGTACTATCAGCATCAAGCACCCCCTCCTATCTTTGCTGCACCCTTCTTGCCTGAAGGGCCCTCATGAGATACTTTGAGGGTCTCTCCCCTTTCTCCAAATCCTGTCAATAAAGCCATGCTGCCAAGCTCTGCACCTCTTCCTGCAACACCTATTGTAGTTCTCTAACCTCTATTTTTGTCTTTGTTAATCTCCAATCCTCTTCTCTCTCCAATGTCGCCAGCTTCGCCCATTCCTCCAAGAGTCTAAACAGTCTACTTGAAGCCCATCTCACCCATCACCTTCTCTGTTTTTCAGCTTCCTTGCCAGCCTCACTCCAGTAGGTCCTGGCCATCTCTTTTATCCTTATCTACCAAACACCAACTGGGGCACCCTCCTGCCTCCAGTGCTCCACCCTCAGTTGAATATCAGCAGCCCACTTATTCCATCAGAACTTATCATCTAATAAGGATAAATGGAGATGCTAATGTCCAGGCCCATCCCCACTCCCCCAAAATATCCCTGTCCTAAAAACTCTCAATGATCTGACCATAGACACCATTCCACCTCCAGTGACTTTCAAACATCCAATCCCCAGCAGCTGGCTGTCAGAATTCAGTCAATTCTCATCCCCAGGTCCTCTGCCCAATGCATGTATACCCTTCTATTCCCCCAGTACTCTCTACCCACCTCTACTAGAGCACTCAGCCTTTCTACTTCCTCTCATACCTCTAGCCCTCCACTCTGATCCTCAACTCCCTGTCTTCTATCTATTCTATCTATTAGTACATCTTGGACCATATTGAAGTCTCCACCCAGTATATCCACCCCAGCCTCTGTAAGGATCCCACTCTCCTGAAGACCCTTCACCTAATCTACATGCTCACCCCATACAGCAGAGCAGAAATAGGAGCCCACTGTAACTGGCTCCCAACCAGTATATATCCACTCTCTCCAGACCAGTCTATTCCCCCAGCTCTGCATATCCCTTATCTCCCCTCTGCCTTTCTATACCAGAATCCCAACCTTGCCTTTCCAAACTGCCTCACCTCCTCATTCTTTTGTTCATTTCAACCTATCCAAATCATCCTCACATCTGATATCCTGCAAGAGAAAGAGATCAGCCTCCAATCCCTTCAGCCAAGTAAAAATATTCCTATATTGATAAGTACCCCATAACCCATTTGTATTCAAAGAAAAAATATTAGTTGTACTATTCATAATGAAATATAGTATGTTATTAGGTCCTTCCCTACTGCTCTATATTTATCTCCTCCTGTGCTATATCCAAATTATATTTCACAGTCACCTTCTCCTCTTCAGCCCTCTGAGCCTCCAATCCAGCCAGCAGCTCATTTATCTCCCCATCTGCCTTCTTCTCAAACTCCTCCTGGTACTCCAGGCAGGCTTTCTGCTAGAGCTACAACCCATGATGCTTGTTCCAGTAATATTCAGCCCTCTCTCCAGCAACTCCCACCAGCTCTGCCTCTCACTCCTTATTTTTTTTT
>RBNI01007534.1:0-10212 GCA_003990745.1 Jimgerdemannia flammicorona | reverse complement strand
AAAAAAAAAAAAAAAAAAAAAAAGGGGGCATCTCTACAGCCTCATTCTGTAAGACCTGACAAGCAAGCCATATATATAGCAAATTGACAATTTCTAAAAATAATTTTGGCACTGCTGAGTTGTGACGCTAGACACACGTGATTGACGATGACGCTGATGGCATGGGTGGCTTTTCCGTTGGTGTCATCGACAGAACCTTTCAACATGATCGGTCCCGATATCCCAGAACACCTCCGGAAACACTTCTCAGAAGCAGCTGAGCAACCAGACGATGACGCCTCCTCTCAACAGGAGTCTGAAACTGTCATGGGACCGCAGATCCCTGCAGGTGTCCGGCTGAAGCACGACGAACCGGAAGAACCAGCGCCGGAAGATGACGATCCGGACGCATACGCGCCAGCCCTCCCGCCAGAGTTGCTCGCAGCTAGGAAACAGGCATCCGTTGTCAAGGAGAATGCACCAAGACGAAGGGCTCCAGTTGGCCCGACATTGCCACCTGGATTTGGGGAACCGCAGGGTATGCGCATGGAACCGGAGCAGGAGGATTGGGTTATTGGGCCAGTGCTGCCAAAGAACTTTGGGAGTGAAGAGGTAGTGATTTTGGTTTCGGCTAAGCCTCAGACAAATTCATCACACATATACACACCAACTAACACGCGATCCACATGTATCCAGGATAACCTGAGCTACACGATTGCAGAAATTGAGGAACGTGCTAGACGTGCGCGGCAAGAGCTTGAAGGGGTAAGGCAGCTACTTTGTTTTATTTTTTTTTCGTAAATTTATGCCTCAAAAATTTCATGAAAAATCTCATCCCGTCTCGCCCAGCCAGACCAAGACACCGCGACATCTGGCATAATCGAGCGCGAGGAGTGGATGCTCGTTCCTCCTGAGGCCAAATTCCTGGGCGGTGGTAAGTGCGTTTTACGATTATCCCTGAATTTTCACCAAATGTTGGATCCAAACGTTGCTAACGAACCGATGCTCTCCATCCTTTAGCTGACCCAATGAACTCTCGTTCGTTCAGTAAGAAGAACGTGGATCCGGCCAAAATCGATAGCAGCGGATGGACGGAAACACCGGCCGACCGCGAAAAGCGGCTGCGCGAGGGCAAATCGTCCCAGAAGAGGAAGCAGGAGGTGGACGATGAAGAGCCCATCAAATATTCCAAAGCCGACCTGGAAACCAGAGAGAGGGTCGAGAGACATAATGTGAGTTCGCATTTTATCGTTATTTCCCGACATAAATTACATGCGCTGTCTCCATGATGATTCCAATATATATATCTCCTTCGTCCCTACCAGGCCGAACATCGTGCTAAATCTCTCGTGGACATGCACAAGTCGTCATACATCAAATCGCGCGTGTGGGAGCAGGAGGACGCGTCGAAGCGTGGGTTCGACCGCGAGCGTGACGTTGTTGGTTCGCGCCGAATGGACGGCAAGAAGAAGAAAGAGATCATCGACAATAGCCGTGAGCTTGGGACGAAGTTCGGGCATGGAAGGGGCGGATCGTTCTTGTAAGATGACGAAACGATACACTCGGTAATGGATGCGTTGATCTTGTTGAGAAGGCGAGGTGCCGGTGTGTTGGAAGGATGGAGGAGATGATAGTTGTCTCCTGAAGATCACTGTTCACGTACCCAAACTTTAGCTACGGTCAGCAGTTGAAATTGAGATAGAAAAAAAAAACCCCTTCTTTGGTCGACATTGCATAGCTTTGTAACCCAGCAATTTGGCGCTGAAAATTATGATGTGGTCGCAGTAAAGAAATACAAATGTTTATGGAAAAAATAAAATAAAAATAAATAAAATTCTTTGGTGTCTAGATTAACGGAGGTCCTGCAGTTTTGCATTGAGATCTATGCGAGCAGCTCTGTAAGCCATCACTCTCGCCTTGTACCCCTAATTACATTGTCAGGAAAGCCACAATTGTATTGCCAAGGGTAGAACAGACCACCAGTTGCCGTGAGGGCATAGATGCTCTGGCTTTCATATAACATTACAAGAGACTATTACCTACCAATCATGGTAAACCCCTACACCACCAGACTTATTTCCTGTGTCAGTATCCAGATATTGCCAAGCTCCAGGCGAGCCTGGACATATGAGATTATTGCTTGCATAGAGGACAGCAAGGCCAGGTGCCAGACTGGAAAAACCAAACCCTCATGCACTTTATAGAGAATTCTCTCTCTATTATGACTTTAAATATATATAATCTATATATCTTTAAAGAAACTAGGTCTTTGTCTCTGAAAATACACTTTTAAATAATATATTTATTATAAAAATTACTGAACTATTTTTATACTGAAGTATTTTAAAAGATTTTCTTAAAACTTCTTTTATATAATAATATATTGTGATAGTTGATTCAAATTAGGAATAACAATCAGGGGATAGACATTTGATCATGATATCTGAATCTAATTTCTGATATAATATAGCATTATAGTTTAGCAGTCACTTAATCTCTTAGTTATATAATTTATATAATCATATGATTTGTATAATTATATAAAAAATATAGATATATAGATCTCTCAGCTATATAGATTTTACAGATATCCCTTATGTTGTAATTAGATATAGGCAAATTTATCTACAAAAAATTTAATATTTTTAAAAAAAAATTTGATATAATATTTAATTTAAATTTTTTAAATTTTTTTTTTTTTAATAAAACTCAAAAATTATATAAAATTTTTAATAAAAAATTTTTTCAATTCAATTTTTTTTTGCAGGCAAATTTACCTGCAAATCAATATAAGAAATATCAATCTCTCAATGATTTATAAAAAAAGAAGTCTTAACTTTAGCTATTATATAGCTAGTAAACTTATATAAATATCTCTAGTATTTAGAGTGAATAAACCTCCATGGACTCAGCACCTTTCTCTGCTACCTTATTGGTCACATTGGTTTGATAGACAATCTTTCAAGTCTACTTTTCACAATTATTACCCTCTCTACCTCAGGTTGGTTTACTGTATCTATTGCAGTGTAGTGAGAGAGAGATAATGGTGATGAGTTGCCCCTTTATCAGTGTCAGATCGGTGTCTTCTCCACTTTTTTTATGGTTTCTGATACCTTCGGCTGCATCTGGAGTGTATCTGTTTTGGTGTAGTACCTTCTTTCTTTTTTTTTTTTTTTTTTTTTTTTTTTTTTAATAGACTCAATGTCTTGCAGATTTTTATTAGAAGAGAACCTAGACTATATAGGCCAAAACCCTCTCCCATCACCCATCAAGCACTGCTCCCCCATTAACCTAGGTTAGCTATTGTCCAGCAGCTTGACTATGCCAGGCACAGTAGGACCTATATGGCCTACACCTCATTCTACATACCATGCTCTCCCTATCACTAGAGAAAATCCAACCATATGCCAATGACTGAAAGTGCATGCCCAAGAACCCAATATATGTACAAGGCCATGCCCAAGCCAAATAGAATAGCCTCTGCTATCCCAAAGAGAATAACAGGCAAAGAAAAACTCTCATCAAGGTACAATATAGTGGGTAGGACCTAGTTCTCCCAGTTGAGATAAGTAAAGGACTTACATGTGAGGTGGGAGGAGACCCCCAATACCCCACTACTCAAGCCTGCAGACCTTGATCATGTTGCCATATCAGCTCCCAGTTCTAGTTGAGTATAGTCAAGATGCCTGAAATGGGTAGCCTCAGGCCCTCTGACCCCCCCTGATGATCGGGGCCTAACCCACCAACCCACCAAAAGAAGCTGAGAGTGACACCTACTATCTAACCATACTGCACCAATCAAAAGACCCCACCAAAGCAGTACCCACCCTAGTCCCAATGACTGCCCCTAGTCTAGCACCCTACTGATTCACTATAATTGTCCTTTCTCCTATCTGTGATAGCCATCTCCCCTCTCATTCCGACAACACCCGAAAAGCAGTCACCTATACCAGAACTATACTCACTGGAAAGCTCACCAAAGCCAGAGGGCTCCACCATAGGCATCAAGGACTTGCAGGTAACCTATACTGAGCACTTGATGCCCAAGGTTGCCTGACTCCCTACATAGCCTAAGATATACCGAGATAATACCTTATTGGTGACAGCAAAAGGAAGAAGGTACCACACCAAAACAAATATACTCCAGATGTAGCCGAAGGCACCAGAAACTGTAAAAAAGTGGAGAAGACACTGATCTGATACTGATAAAGGGGCAACTTGTCACCATTGCCTCCCTCTCACTACCCTACAACAGGTACAGTAAACCAACTTGAGGTAGAGGGGGTAATAATTATGAAAAGTAGACTTGAAAGGTTATCTACCAAACCATTGTGACCAGTATGGTAGCGGAGAAAGAAGCATGGCCAGTCCTCTTTTCAGTACCATTCAGGTTACACAACCTTTAAAAGGCACTTATAATATCATTTTTGGAGAAAAAAGACTAACAACATGGCAACTGACAGGCAATCTGAGGTATGTACTGGGTAGGGTGGCCCAAGCGCTTTTGACTGACAGCAGGTGGGGAGGGGCCCAGGCCTGGGGGGGGCATGAGGGGGCTGCTGGTGGGTGGACATGGAAGGGGTAGAGGTAGTGGCAGAGGCCAAGGATCTGGGAGGGCAAGTTTTATAGAGATGGTGAAGGAGAGACAGCAGGCATCAGAGCTGGAGGGCTGGCTGAGGAGGGGCAAGGAGACCAAGAAGGTGGTAGTACATGGGGGAGCAGCCCTTGGAAGGGGGGGCAGTAGAGCTGGGGGAGTAGCAGCTGGGGGGAGTGTGATTGCTGATGACAATAGGACTGCCAATCTGGAAAAAAATCCAGATGTGATGGCTGATGGTGAGACTGAGCAGATGAGGCTTAGAAGATAAGGAGATTTGGCAGATGGCATGACAGGCCTGGCAGTGGCCCTGTTACTCAAAAAATTGATCTCAATATTTACAGTTACACTGTGTTTCAGAGGTTTAGCAGTGATGGTGAAAATGGTGCTGGGGCTTATTACTAAGCAGGTGGCAGGAGCCATATCAGTGAAGTTTTTGAAGAGACTGGAGGGAGTAGAGGTGAGTTTTGAGGAGGCTGCACTACTGGAGGAGGTGCTGAAGGTTGGATTGGTAGTTGGGAAGGTGTGCGTTCTAATGGCACATTGCCTTAAGTGGGATCCCAGGGTGGTCCAACTGCTGGTGAAAGGAGTGCCCATGGTGATGACAGTGGAGATGAGAAGGAGAGTTGAGGAAGTTATGGCAGAATATAGAGAGGTGGTGGATATTAGATTCAGGGTCTGGGAAGGGACCTCACTCAGGACTGGTGATGTGGATATGAGGATTTGGCTGGCTGAGAAGGAAGCTACTGGGAAGGCAAGGGACTGGCCATCAGTGATGGTCTGGGGAGCAATCTTGTACAAGGTGACAAGGATGAAGAGAAGTGAGGAGGAGGAGGAGGAGGATTTATTGGAAGTGCTAAAAGAGTTGGGTGGTACTGTAGAGCAGTGAGCAAAGGCTTGGGAGGCTTTTGTAGAGTTGACACACTTGGAGGTAGTGGATGGAAAGCAGATTTGAGTGGACAAAGAGCAGTGGGAAAAGACTCAGGGGTGTAAGAGACAGAAGAAGCTGCTGGCTAAGCTGAATAACAGACTACTGGAGGATGCAAGCAAGGTGAAGGGCACAGGGAGAGCCAAAGCAAGTGTTTGGACTGGCAAGGGAGAGGGGAAGGCTGGGAAGGAGGCAGGGGAGGATAAGGAGAAGCCTAGCAATGACCCATATACTGATGGTATACTGGAGGTTTGGGAGGAGAACTGGGAGGGATCCTCTATCTCTACCCCTCTTATCAGGTGAGGCCCAGCTTCCTGAAATAGGGTGGTAGAGGATGTACCAATGTGGGGGCCCAGAGGGTACAATTCGGAGTTCCAGAGGTAGTGTATGGGGGCCTGGTGGTGGCGGCTGGAGAGGAGGAACTGGTAGATATCCCAGAGATATGGGATGAGTCTGCAAGCACTGGGGCTGATATCACAATGTTGGATGGAGGGAGGCTGGCAACTCCAGGTGGGAAGAAGGTGGGGAACTTACTTTGGATGTGCCAGATGATAAATAACCTGGTAGCAGAAGAGTTGGGGGAGGTGGACTTATGAGTGATAGGTGATGAGCATTGGGTGAAGATACTGCAGGGGATGGAGTAATGAAGGCATTGAAGGTGGAAATTCTTGTGGTGTACCTGGAGGAGGAAGGGTATGAGGTAGATAAGAAGAGAGAGGTAGAGATGGTGATTATTGCTGGAGAGAGGGCTAAATACTGCTGGAACAAGTATCATAGATTGCAGCTCTGGCAGGAGGCCTGCCTAGAATACTGAGAGGAGTTTGAGGAGAAGGCAGATGGGGAGATAAATGAACTGCTGGCTAGACTGGAGGCTCAGAGGACTGAAGAGGAGGAGGTGGCTATGTAATATAATCTGGACATGGTGCAGGAGGAGATGAGCATGGAGCAGTAGAGATTGATTGATAACATAACATACTTCATTATGAACAATATAACCAACATTTTTTCTTTAAATATGAATAGATTACAGGGCACTACTAGATATAGGAACATTTTTACTTGGATGAAGGAATTGGAGGCCGATCTCTTCCTCTTGTAGGATGTCAGGTGTGAGGATGATTCTAATAAGATGAAATGGATGAAGGAATAGGGAGATGTGGCAATTTGGAAGGGCAAGGTTGGGATTTTGGTTCAGAAAGGCAGAGAGGAGATACAGGATGTGAGAAGCTGGGGGGAGAGACTGGTCTGGGGTGAGTGGATTCATGCAGGCTGGGAGCCAGTTACAGTTGGCTTCTGTTACTGCTCTGCTGTATGGGGTGAGCATGTAGATTGGGTGAAAGGACTACAGGAGAGTGGGATCCTCACAGAGGCTGGGGTGGATATGCTTGGGGGAGATTTCAATATAGTTTGGGACATACTGATAGATAGAACAGATGGAGGATAAGGTGCTGAGAGCAGGAGTGGAGAACTGGTGGTGTGGGAGGAAGTAGAAAGACTAAGTACACTAGTAGATACTGGTAGGGAGTGCTGGGGGGATAGGAGGGTTTATACACATTGGGCAGGAGGCCTGGGGACAAGAATCGACTGGATTCTGATGGCTAGCTGCTAGGGACTAGATGTTTGGAAGTCACTGGAAGTAGAATGGTGTCCATGATTGGATCACTGGGGGCTTTTGAGACAGGGGTGCTTTGGGGGAAGTGGGGATGGACCTGGACATTGACACCTTAATTCCTCTTTGCTAGATGACAAGACTCAGTAGGATGAGTGGGCTAAAGACATTCAGCTGAGGGTGGAGAACTGGCAGCAGGAAAGTGCCTCAGTTGGGGTTTGGTGGATGAGGATGAAGGAGATGGCCAAGATTTACTAGAGTGAGGCTGGCAAAGAGGCAGGGAAGCAGAGAAGGTGAAGAGTGTATTGGACTTCTACTAGATTGACTAGGCTCCTGGAGAAGTGGGTGGGGCTGATAAGGTTGGAGAGAGAAGAAGATTGGAGATTAATGAGGGTGAAGAAGGAGATTGGGAAACTACAACAGGTGCTGTGGGAAGCAGAAGAGGTGAGGGTACAAAGCTTGGCAGCATGACTTCATTGGCAGAATCTGAAGAAAGGGGAGAGGCTGTCCAAGTTCCTTACAAGGGCCCTTAGGGTAAGAAGGGTACAGCAATGGTGGAAGGGGTACTTGATTCAGATGGCATACTAGTGCATGGTATACAGGACATTCTTGGATTGCTGAAGGAGTGATGGAGTAGATTGTGGAGTGAGGAGGAGGGTGGGGTAGATACTGCTACCATTGACCAAATATTGGAGGATTGGCACCCACCACAAGTAGAGGGGCTAGGGAACCTGGTAGCACTGGTACAGGAGGATGAAATCCACCAGGTTCTTGCCATGACAATGCCAGGTATGGCACCTGGGGAGGATGGTCTGCCCTGGAACTTCTGGAAGTAAATGGTTGGAGTCCCTGGTGTGATGGGAGAGATGACAGCATTGTGTGACTTTATCCTACAGACAGAGAGGTAGGTGGGAGAGCAGGATCTTGGGCTGGTGATGCTGCTTTATAAGAACAAAGGAAGGCGGGAGGATTGGAAGAACTGGCAACCAATAATGTTACTAGATATGGACAGAAAGATGGTAACTAAGGTGGTGGTTGCGAGACTACAGAAGGTGGCCCAGCAAGTCATAGGTGTTGAGCAGAGGGGATTTGTGGGTGGTCAGCTCATTAGGGATGGTACAGCCTGGGTACATAGAGTTATTAAAGGGGCAAGAGCCTGTAGACTGGATGGGTGACTAGTCTTCTTGGACCAGGAGAAGGCTTATGACTGGGTGTGACGAGTCTGACTGGTGAAAGTATTGGATAGAACAGGGGTTCCATGTCAATTCCAGTCAGCTATGGTCAGCCTACTGGAAGAGAGTAGGGCTGCACTTATGTATAATAGACATAGAGGGGTAGTATTCTCCTTGGGTAGGGGGGTGCCCCAGGGGGACCCACTGTTCCCCATTTTGTATGCTCTTTCCCTAGAACCTCTTATGGACAGAATTAGGTGGAGGATAGTGGGGCTCTCTGTCTTTGACATTGGGTAGAAAGTTGGGACCTTTGCAGATAACATGGTGGTTGGTTTAGGATCAATCGCTGATGTCAAGGAGCTCAAGAAGACAGTGGAGTGGTATGAGGAGAACTCTGGGGCTAAGCTGAATTGGTACAAGTGTGAAATGATAGTACTAGGCAATGGTCTGGTGGGAGGGGAGGTTATAGGAACAATTGTCCCCACCAGTGAGGCAGTGTGATACTTGGGTATCTATTTGTCAGTCTATGGGTCAGTTCTGCCCAGACTTTAGTGGGAGCAGAGGATTGGAATCTGGGAGAAGGCCCTGCAGAGTTGGGGGGAAAGACACTATTCTCTGGTAGGGAGGGTCTCGATTTTGAATGTCTACTGGCTGCCGAAGTTGTGGTATCTGGCCTATCATCTGGACTTCCCAGCCTGGGTAGTGAAGAGATTGATGAAGTTGATGAAGGAATGGATTTGGGCTAGTAGGTGGAGTCAGATTGGTTAGGAGACCTTGTCCTTATCAGTGGCAAGAGGTGGTCTTGGGCTGGTTGACTTTCCAAAACAGTTATACTGCTTGAGAGTATGGTGGCTAAAGAGGGCAGTGGAGTTGAGAGGAGGTGGTTGGGTCCCCCTGCTGCAGAAGATCTGGGAGAGGCAGTCATCACCAAGAGGCTTGACTGATGATCTCCTCTCATTAGTGGGACTTAAGAGTACTGAACAACTGTGATATAAAGGATTTTGGTGGGGAATAAGTGGAGGGGGTACACTACATTGGAATTTGTTGACAGGGGAATGAAGGGAAGATGGCTTGGGACCTGGCGATGTAGAGATGGGATCGTATACTGCTAGGTAGTGCTCCTTTAATTGAGTTTGATATTAGTGATAGAATGGAATGCCAAAGAGGACCAGGCCAAGATCTGTGGCCTAGCAGTTGGCAAGGAGTTAGAATTGGCAAAGAGTGGAATTGGCATGGTGTTTGGACCTGGAGTGCTATAGTGAGAAAGTGGATACTGCCAAAGTACTGGGTGGTCTGGTGGTATATGCTATGGAGGAATGTAATGCTCAACTTCTACTTGGGGCACCTTATTATAGGGGGTTGCTTTGACTGTGAGGAGTATCATAATATAGGGTAGGAAGGGGGTTATGTACAGATGCCAGAACATTGGCTAGGAGAGTGTGAGGTATTGGGAGACTTTTGGTGAGCAATGGGGATAGCTTGGGGGTAAGGTATAGGGGAGATGAAGTATGAGGGAGATGGGAGGACTTGAGGGATCGATTGATAGGGGGGATAGGAAAGAAGTGGCTTATCTTAGGTTGGGCTTTGGCTATTTGGGTGGGGTTGGCCAGTCACTGACTATTTGTTTTTGAGGATAGGAGGAGACAGAGCTTGGGGGACCAGTTGTTGTGGTGGCATAGTCTTATGGAAGACACCTTAACAGGCTGGTGGCTTGGTTGGAGGCTGTAGGGTGGTTGGAGGTACTGCTTGGTGGAGAAAATTTGTGAACAGAGTGGGGAGAGAGTTGGAGTAGTTGGTGAGAGGGTGATTTTCATTTGGGAGGAGGTAGAGAGGAGCTCCCCTATGGAAATTAGGTAGTGGGTGGTGATGATATATATGTACTTATTCATAGACTGATAATAAAGACAGAGTCCAAGTGACTATAAAAAAA
>RBNI01007533.1:0-10212 GCA_003990745.1 Jimgerdemannia flammicorona | reverse complement strand
CCCCCCTACCCCTTCCCAATAAAAGACCACTTTGTCTAACACTATCGCCACCCTCCCACCACTCTGCTCACAGATCCTTACCACCAAACCATGATGTTATCTCCCCTGAGGACCCCAACCCACCCACTATCCAGTCAGCAGATCCCCCAACAGCCCCTCCCATCTTATGTAACACCTTCTCCTGCAGCCCCAACCACTGCCCCTCCTCAAATACAAAAAGCCAATGCCCCATCAGTCCTACCCATATTGCTAATACCCACCCTACAGTGAGCCAACTATCACTCATCCCACCCACAAGCCGAGATCTCAAGTCCTCTCAGTGACCCCCCTCTCCCACCAGCCTATACCCTACACCCAGTCTATCCCCTATTTCAGCCCAAAATTCCCCCAAAACCTCACACTCTCCCAGCCAATGTTCTGGCATCTATACATGACCCCCAGCTCTCCCAACATTATAGCACTCCTCACAGTCAAATTGTCCACCATCTACCAAATACCCCATATGGAAATTCAGCATGATATTCCTTCGCAACATTCTCCACCATACCACCCAGAACTTGGGGGGAAGCCACCTCCGTACCTCTGCGCTCCAAGACCAGATACCAGCCCAGTCCCACTCCTCACCGATCCCTGCTGCCTACCAGCCACTCAGCCAAAGATCCTGGTCAAGCCCCTGCTGATACTCTACTCCCTCCCCAATATCAAATGTAGTAAGTAGAGCACCTCCCAGGAGCAATCTATTCCAATGCTACATATTAGGCCCCCACACCATCTCCCCCTCATTGCCTTGCCAGCGCAGGCCAATTTGGTGTGCTCCATCAGCCATGCCCCATCAAAAGCCCTTGAACTGCAGCCACCGAATTCCATTCAGCCCCACCAAAGAGAGCAGATCTCCAGAGGACCCCCGAGGGGATGTTTGCATCTCCTATACCTTCTGCATCAGAGGCACCCAACCTCCACTGTACAGTTCCACAGCTCTCTTCAACCACCAGGCTCACAAGCAGTACAGCCTCTTAGGAAAGTCCACCAGTCCAAGACCTCCCCTGACTACCAGTCTCACAAGAGTATCCCAACTGACCTGGGACCTCCTCTTTGCCCAAATCCAATCCCTAGCCATCTTTGTCAGCTTCTTCACTACTCATACTAGGAAGTCGAGGTGATATGCCACATACCATAGCTTGGGGAACCAATATACATTCAGAGTTGACACCCACTCTGCTAGAGAGATATGGTGGCCTCCCCATCCTCGAAGGGCCTCTCCCCAAATGTTCACCCTGCTCTCCCACCACACTCATGGCAAGACAGAACCATATACAGAAAGGAAGATGCCCCACCTCACCAGTAGGGACAATTGTTCCAATGATGTCCCCACCCACTAGCCCATTCCCTAGCACCATTATCTCACACTTATGCCAGTTGAGCTTCACCTCCGAGTGAGCCTCATACCATTCCACAGTCTCCTGAAGTGCTGCTACATCTGCCACAGACCCAAGTCCAACCACCATATCATCAGCAAAGGCCCCCACCTTCCACACTATACCATATATAGAGAGCCCTGCCACCTTCCGACAAATCCTATCCATCAACAGCTCCAGTGAAAGGACATAAAGAATAGGGGACAGAGGGTCCCCCTGAGGAACTCCTCTTCCTAAGGAAAATGCCCTCTCATGGTAACCATTACATGTTAGAGCTATCTGACTTCTCTCCAGCAGACTCAACATAGAGGCCCTAAACCTTGGGGGAACCCCAATTCAGTCTAATACCTTGCCCAGCCACACCCACCATACATAGTCATAGGCCTTCTCCTGGTCCAAAAAGACCAACCTTTCATCCAGGCCACAGGCCTGGGCCCCTTCAATCATACCATGAACCCACACAGTCCCATCTCTTATAAGTCTGCCCCCAACAAAGCCCTGCTGCTCCTCCCCCAGCACCTGTTGGGCAGCTTTCTGCAGCCTTGTGACAATCATCTTAGTCACCATCTTCCTGTCCATGTCCAGAAGCATGATCAGCCTCCAGTTCTTCCAGTCTTCCCTCCTCCCCTTGTCTCTGTACAATAAGGCCACCAGCCCGAGATCCTGCTCTCCAACCCACTCACCGCTCTGAAGGACATGGTCACAGAGAGCAGCCATCTCACCCAAAACTCTGGGGATGTTTACCATCTTCTTCCAGAAGTCCCATGGCAATCCATCCTCCCCTGGCACCATCCCTAGTTTAGTTGCTGCCAGGGCACTCTGGATCTCTTCTTCCTGCACTGGTAAGATCAAGTCACTCAGTCCAGCTACTTGTGGTGGCCCCCACTCTTCTAGTGTATCTGCAATCTCTGCCTCATCAGCACTCCCTTCTCCCTCACTCTACAAGCCCTACCATCTCTCCTTCAACACCCCTAAGATTTGTTGCGTGCTGTGTATTATATCTCTATCAGTATCTAGGACCCCATCCCACCAATATCACACTCTCCTAGCTTTGAGCAGTCTTGATAAGTATCTAGTAGGCCACTCACCCTCCTCAAGTCCCTGCCACCATAGCCTAGCAGCCATGCCCCACATATGAGTCTCCTCCTCTTCCCTCAACATCTGTTGTAGTTCTACAATCTCCAATTTCGCCCTCTCGATCCTCCAATCCTCCACTCCAACAATAGTAAGCAAATCCACCCATTTCATTTATAGTCTCCTCAGTCTGCTGGAAGCATACCTCGTGCGCCTCCTCCTCTGCCTCCTGGTCTCTCTATCAGCCCTTCCCCAATAAACCTTTCAATCTCATCCAGTGGACAGCCACAGGCAAACCCTCACACCTCCAGGTAAAAACTTTTGCCTGAATGTCCTCCACCCACAATTCCCACAACCCCTTCTCAGCCAGCAGAGAGGAGTTAAGGCACCAATGTCCAGGTCCATCTCCACTCCCCCCAAACTGCCCCTGCCCCAACAGTCCCCAGTGATCAGACCATGGGCACCACTCCACTTCCAATGCCTTCCAAACATCCAAACCCCAGCACTCTGCCATCAGAATCCAATCAATCCTTGTGCCCAAGCCATTTACCCAATGTGTGTAGACCCTGGTATCACCCCACCTTATTCTACCCATATCCCCCAAGGAGCTCAATGTCTCCACCTCCTCCCATGCATCCAGACCTCCACTTCTACTCCTGGCACTCCTCCCTCCATCAGTCCTATCCAGATGCTGATCCTGAACCATATTAAAATCTCCACTGAGCACATCGACCCCTTCCTCCAAGAGAATACCCTCCTCCAGCAGCCCCCTAATCCATACAGTCCTCTCACTCCTAGCCACAGGGCAGTAGCAAGAGCCCACCTTCACCGATTCCCACCCTGGCCAATGCCAACCTCTCCAGACCAAGCAATCACCCCAGCTCCTGATTCCTCTCAATTCACCTCTACCCTTCCTCACCAAAATTGCTATCTTTCCAAACCAAGCAGTAGCCCCACTCCATTCCCTAGTCCACTCTACCCGATTGTCCTCATCCTCACATTGAACATCCTGTAGTAAAAAGAGATCAGCCTCCAATCCCTTGAGCCAAGTAAAAATGTTCTTATGCTGCCCAGAGCCCCTTAACCCATTCACATTCAAGGAGAAAATATTGGTTGTACTGTTTATAAGAAATAATGATATATCTTGGTCCCATCCTTTACAAGTCCACATTCTGCTCCTCCTGCACTAAGTCCAAGTCATGTTCAGCAGCTAGTTCCCTCTCTCCTGCTTTCTGTGCCACCAATACTCCCAGAAGTTCTACCATTGCCCTATCTTCATACTCCTCAAATTCCTCGCAATACTCCAGACAGGCCCCCTGCCAGAGCCGCAAACCATGATGCTCTACCCAGCAGTAGGCTGCCCACTCACCAGCAACCACCCCCAGCTCTACCTTCCTCATCTCATCAACCTCATACCCCTCCTCCTCCAGGAAAATACCTAGAATCTCCACCTTCAGTGCCTCCACCATTCCATCACCATGCAGAATCTGTGCCCAATGCTCCTCAGGCATTGCCCACAGGTCCACTTCTCTCAAAGCTTCTGCTGCAAGATTATCCATTACCTTGTATATCCACAACAAGTTCCCCACCTCCTTCCCTCCTGGAGTCTCTGGCCACCCTGTATCCAGCATTGTAGTGTTAGCTCCTACACTGGTAGCCTCATCCCACTCCTTCTCAGGAACATCCACCAGCTCATCCTTGCCAACCGCCACCACCTGACCCCCTTGCCCCACATCAGAGACCTCAAAGCACACCTGCTGGGCCCCCTGCATCCTTGTATCCTCCGTCATCCCTCTCTTCCCAACTGGGCCCCTCCTGATAAGTGGGGGGGGGGTGGCATCCAACTCCAGCTCCCACACTTCGAAGGTACCATCAGCAAATGGGTTCTTGTCTAGCATCCCCCCAGCCCCTGCCTCCTTTGCCTCTATCTCCTCTCCTCCTTTACCAGCCCAGACACTGGCCTTAGCACCTCCAGACTTCTCAGTTCTAACCGACTTCTTCTTCACCTCTCCTATCATACTTGCCAATAGCTCCCTCTGCCTCTTGCATCCCTGGGCCCACTCCCACTGCTTCTTATCCATACAGATATGTTTCCCACCCACAACCTCCAGATGCATCGACTCCTCATACAGCTTCCAGGCCTTCATCCTCCTCTCCACAGTACCACTCAACTCCTCCAGTGCCTCTAACAAGTCCTCCTTCTCCTCTTCACTCCCTTTCACCCTTGATACCTTGCAGACAATGGCCCCCCACATCAGCACCAAGGGCCAGTCACTTGTCTTCCCTGTGGCCTCCTTCCCCACCAACCGAATCCTGACATTGATGTCGCCCATCCTGAAAGTTGTCCTCTCCCACAACTAAAACCCAATGTCCACCATATCACCATACTCTACTATCACCTCCTCCACCCTCCTCCTAGTCTCCTCCTTAGTCACTGTGGGCACCCCCCTCACCAGAAGCTACACCACCCTGGGGTCTCACCTTAAGCACCTCACTATGGGAACCACCACCTCCCCAATCACCACTCCAGTCTTCATGGCCTCGTCCAGTAGGCCAGCCTCCTCAAAGCCCACCTTAACCCCCTCCAGGCCCTTCAAGAACTTCACTGAGGTCGCACCAGCCATCTGCCTTGAAATAAGCCCCAGAACCATCCTTGCCATCACTGCCAAGCCCCTGAAGCACAAGGTAGCCACAAACTCTAAGATCGACTTTTTGAGTAATGGGGCCACTGCCAGTCCCGTCACACCATCTGCCAGGTCCCCCTTCCATATCGGGATCCCCTGCCCCCTCTGACCATCAGCTGTCATATCTCTTTTTTTTTCCTGATTCACTGTCACACTACTATCAGCAGTCCCACCACTACCCCCAGTCACTATTCCACTCCCTCTACCTCCCACCAGTGAAGGCCCAGCTCCCCCAGCATCTCCAATCTTCTGCTTCCCCTTCCCTTCAGCCTGATCACTGTGGGCTCCCATCAGCCAACCCCCAGCCCTCAGCATATCTGCAAAGCTCTGCCCCTGCCACCCTCCAGCCCCCCCACTGGTGCTGCCTTCACTACCCAAGCTGCCCAGTCCACTCGAGCCACCGAAAGACCCCATCCTCAGCCCATGCCTCCTCCCAACATGCTGCCAGTCGAAAGCCCCAGGTCCACCTGACCTAGTACGTATGTCAGCTTGCTTGCTGCTTGATATCTTCTTAGTATCTTTCTCTAATAAACGACTTGAAAGTATGTTGTGAAAGTGTGTATAATGTGAATTGTAGCAGAGAAAGATGGTGAGTACAGAGACTGATACTATGATACTGAATGGAGGAAGACTAGTGACTCAAGAAAGGAAGGAGGTAGGAAACCTACTATAGATGTACTGAATGATAAACAACTTTACAGTAGAGGAGTTGGGAGAGGTAGATCTGAGGGTAATAAGTAAAGAGTATTGGGCATAGATCTTACATGGTGATAGAGTGGTGGAGGAACTGAAGGTAGAGATTCTTGTAGTTTTTCTAAAGAAAAAAGGGTATGAGGTCAATAAGGAGAGAGAGGCTGAGTTGGTAGTTGCAACTGGTAAGCAGACTGCCTTCTGTTGAGCAGAGTATCATAGATTGCAGCTCTGATAGGAGGCTTGTCTAGAGTATTATAAGGATTTCAAAGAGAAGAAGGATAGAGAACTTGCTAAACTACTGGTTGGATTAGAGGCAAAGAGGATTAAAGAGGGAGAGGTGACTGCTGAACACAATCTAGACTTGGCTCAGGAGGAGATAACCATGAAGTAGTAGAGGATGTGCTTACTATTTCACAATATCCCTATAAACAGTATAACTAATATTTTTTCCTTGAATATAAATGGATTATAGAGTTCATTTAGATATAGAAACTTTTTTGCTTGGCTGAAGGAATTAGAGGCCAATCTCTTTCTTTTACAGAATGTCAGATGTGAGAATAATTTGGATAGACTGGAATAGACAAAGGAATGGAGAGGTGAGGTGATTTAGAAGGGCAAGGTAGAGATTCTGGTCTGGAGGGGCAGAGGAGAGATACAGAATGTGAGGTGCTGAAGAGACAGACTGGTTTGGAGAGTGAATACAACCAGGTTGAGAGCCAGTGATAGTGGGTTCATACTATTGTCCAGTGGTATGGGGGGAGTGAGTGGATTGGATGAAGGGGCTTCAGAAGAGTGGGGCCCTCACAGAGGCAGGGGTAGATGTGCTTGGAGAGGACTTTAATATGATCAGAGATGTACTGGTAGATAGAACTGATGGAGGGTGAGGGGTGGAGAGCAGGAGTAGAGGGCTGGAGATATAGGAAGAGGTGGAAAGGCTAAGTGCTCTGATAGATGCTAGCAGGGGGTTCTGGGGTAATAGGAGGATATATATACACTGAGCAGGTGGCCTAAGGACAAGGATCAACTGAGTTCTGATAGCAGACTGCTGGAGATTGGATATCTGAAAGTCACTGGAGACTGAGTGGTATCTGTGGTCTGATTATTGGGGGCTGCTAGGACAGAGTCTTTTTGGAGAGAGTGGGGATGAACCTGGACATTAGTATCTCAATTTCTCTTTGTTAGACAATAAGATGCTATGGGATGGGTAGGCTGAGGACATTTGGCTATGGATAGAGAGTTGGATACAGAAAGGTACTCCAATTGGGATCTGATAGATAAGGATGAAAGAGGCTGCTAGGGTCTACTAGAGAGAGGCTGGTAAGATGGCCAGAAGACAGAGGAAGAAAAGGGTGATGTAGGCTTCTGCTAGATTGACTAGACTTCTGGAAGGCTGGGTAGGTCTGTTGGCCATAGAGGGGGTCAAGGACTGGCAATTGATACAGGTGAAATTAGAGGTTGGAAAGTTACAACAGGTGTTGCAAGAGGAGAAGGAGGTATAGATGCAGAGTTTAGCAGCTTGCTTATGTTGGCAGGGGCTGGAGGAAGGGGAGAGACCTTCTAAGTATCTTACAAGGGCCCTCTAGATGAGGAGGATGAAGTAAAGATAGGAGAGGGTACTTAATTCTGATGTACTAGTATATAGAATACAGGATATTCTTAGATCATTAAAGAAGAGGTAGAGTAGTCTGTAGAGTGAGGAGGAGGGTGGGGCTGATGCTGCTATTATTGACCATACTTTAGAGGATTGGCACCCACTACAAGCAGAAGGATTGGGCAGATTGATAGTGCCTGTACAAGAGGAGGAAATTCTTCAAGTTCTTACCATGACTATACCAGACATAGTACCAAGAGAGGATGGTCTGCCCTGAGACTTCTGGAAGAAGATGGTAGGAGTCTCTGGAATACTGAGAGAGCTGAGAGCACTCTGCAACTTGATACTACAGTCAGGAAGATGGGTGGGTGAGTAGGATCTGGGGCTGGTAGTATTGCTTTATAAGAATAAGAGCAGAAAGGAGGACTGGAAGAACTGGTAGCCAATTATACTTTTGGATATAGATAGAAAGTTAGTTACTAAGATAGTGGTAGTAAGGTTGTAGAAGATGGCTTAGTAAATCTTGAGTGAAGAGCAGTGGAGCTTTGTAGGAGGCCGGCTTATCTGGGATGGTACAGCCTAGATATATAAAGTCATTGAAGAGACACAAGCCTATGGACTGGATGGACATTTGGTTTTCTTGAATCAGGAGAAGGCATATGACTATATTCAGTAGGTCTGGTTGGAGAAGGTTTTGGATAGGATTGATATTCTATACTAGTTTCAGATGGTGATGGTCAGTCTACTGGAGGGGAGCAGAGCTGCTCTCACATATAATGGATATCATAGGATAGCATTCCCTCTGGGTAGAGGTGTTCTCCAGGGGGACTCACTGTCTCTCATTCTATATGCTCTCTCTTTAGAGTCTCTGATGGATAGGATCAGGCAGAGGATAGTTAGACTTTCAATATTTGAGATTGGGTGGAAAGTTGGCACCTTTGCAGATAATATAGTAGTTGGTCTGGATTCAATCACTGATATAGAGGAACTCAAGGAGATGATAGAGTGGTATAAGGTATACTCTGGGGCTCAACTCAATTGATACAAGTGTAAAACAATAGTGTTAGACAATAGCTTAGTAGAAGGCAATGTCATTGAAACAATTGTCCCTGCTGGAGAGACAGTATGATACTTAGGTATCTATTTGTTAGTATATGGGTCAGTCCTACCAAGATATTAGTGGGAACAGAGGGTTGCAATCTGGGGGGAGACTCTGTAGAGTTGGGGAGAATGACACTTATCTCTAGCAGGGTGTGTTTCAATTTTGAATATCTATTGGCTGCTAAAATTATAGTATTTGGCTTATCATCTGGACTTCTCCACCTAGGTGGTTAAGAGGCTATTGAAACTGGCCAAGAGATAGATCTGGACTGGGAGAAGGAGTCAGATTAGCTGGGAAATCCTGTCTATACTAGTGACAAGAGAGGGTCTAGGGCTAATTGACTTTCCAAAGAGGTTGCACTATCTGCAAGCATAGTAGTTGAAGAGAGCTATAGAACTGAGAGGAGGTGGATGGGTGCCCCTAATGATGAAGATCTAGAAGATGAGATTCTTATCAAGAGGCTTTATCAGAGATCTACTATCCTTGATTGAGCTTCAGAACAATGAGCACATGCAGTATAAAGGCTTCTAGTAGAGAGTAGCAGATGGAGTATACCATATTGGAATTTATTGAAGGGAAAATAAAGAAGAGCTGCCTTGGGACCCAGTGATGTAAAGATGAGACTGGGTATTGCTGGGGGGCATTCTTCTGATTGATTTTGATATTGAAGATGGGGTCAAGTGCCAGAGAGGGTTAGGACAGGATTTGTGGCCCAGTGGATGGCAGTTGGTGGATATCAGTGAGGAGTGAGACTGGAATGGGGTCTGGGCCTGAAGTACTGAGGTAAAGTAGTGGCTATCACTGAGGTACTAAGTGGTCTGATGGTGCATACTGCAAAGGAATGTCATGCTTAACTTTTGCTTGGGCCACCTTGTAGAAGGGGAAAGCTTTGACTGTGAGGAGTGCTATAATATAGGACAGGAAGAGGATTTATGCAGACACCAGAACATTGGCTGGAAGAGTACAAGGTACTTAGTGAATTTTGACTAGTAGTTGGAGATAGATTGAGCATTATATGTAGGGGGGATGGTGAGAGGAGTTGGTTGGAGGATTTGTGAGATAGATTGGTGGGGGGGGGGGTGGAGAAGGAGTAGCTGACTATGGGTTAGATATTGGCAGTTTAGGTGAGATTGGTGGGTTATTAGTTATTTATTTTTGAGAAAAGAAGACACCTGGGGGTGGAGGTGTGGCTGTTGAGATGAGAAGAGTTGATGGAGAATATTCTGATAGGCTGGTGGTTAGGTTGGAGCCTATAGGGTATTTGGCAGCATCAATTGGTAGAGAAAATCTATAGATAGAGTGTAGAGAAGATTGGGGTAGTGAGTGGTAAGATAGTTTTCAAATATAATAATGTTGGAAGAGGTGCCCCAATGGAGATTGGATAGGGTGAGGGGGTACTGTAATTATATCAATAGACTGGTAATAAATGATGAAGTCTAAGTAACTATAAAAAAAAAAAAAAAAAAAAAAAATATTCAAATATATATAGTAAAGACAGAAGAGCCAGATATCATTTATTAGATAATAATGGTAGCTATTGATAAGTTAAAGGTATACTATTCAATGATAGATAGTCTTTATTATATTGGTACTAGTAAGTAATTTTAGTACTAAAGATAGTATATATCTATTTTGAAATTAATTTTTTTTTTT